>JABSTQ010007417.1:0-58003 GCA_013358835.2 Ixodes persulcatus
ATGTCACCTGACGTAAATGTTTCGCTAAATTAGCGAGGAAAATGAAGTCACGTGAAACACATCATGTGACTCAGGTCATACGGCGTTGATTTTGCGAGATGGCTGTGCCAGGTGGTAGTTTGGGCTCAATACATTCTGTGTGATTCCCGTTCTTTGTCAGCATAACAAAATATGTATAATTTGTTCTCTATCATATGTTTCAACGCACCTAATATTGGCGTTTTCAGCGAAATCGACGGAACCTCGCGTCTAGAAACAGAAAGTGGCGTAGGCTTGCTCTCCGACCTTCTCGAGCAAATGAGATACACAAAGCATGGGTCATAGACGAAGCCTTGAAAGTAGCTCCAGAAACACGCGATGAAGATCGCCAATTGGGTCGGGCTCATCTAGAATCTCTCCGCCATGGCGACCGCTCTTCTCTTTGAGCAGATGCTCGAGCATTGCTCCGACTTGACCCGATGTTTCCGTTCCGAAGTAGTAGTCTAAAGATACTCTTCTAGGTGCGTCCTGTAAGCTCCTCTAAAGCTGTTTGCGGCGCACTACCAAAAACGTGCACGCGAAGCACAACGCTATACACACAACTTCGCAGAGAAAGGCTGCACGTGCGTACGTGGCAGACGTACTGACACGCCTCCAGCACCCTCACTTGGCGGAATGCAAGCTTTATACCCGCGTCCTTAGCACAGACGGGCAAATTATACTGGGTTTGGCACACGACCTGTAATAATAAAACCCGCCAGGACAACTCTCGCGTTCCAGACAGTTTTCTCGTAGCCGGGCATGTAAATTTTACCAGAATACGTTTTATTCCCGCCTGTCCGACGCGGCAAGCGTAATTTGATTTTTTTTATTTGTTTTGGCGAAAAAAAAAAAAAGAACATGATTAATATATGCACGAATTTTCTTACCACGCAAATCGGTTACTTTTATCGCTATAAGCGTATGAAGGGAACGGAGTGGGATACAAGAGTAACGGTGTTTATACTTAAAAAATAATATTTCCTTACCATGCACGACGTGGATACTAAGAAAGCACGTTCCTGAAAAAAAAAAAGGGCATTATTCTTTCCGGTAAAAGTCACTAAGAATTTACGCGAGTGTTTTTTTTTTCCCAGTGGGAAGTAATAGCAACTGATCATGAAAGTGTGCATTCTTAAGTTGTAATACGCGTTTTTGAATTGTTACAGTGGGCTGTACGAATAAAGTGCTTCTTATGCGCACAGTATTGGGAAGGAGGTTGTAACAGGCTCCATGATTTCATGGCCCGGGCTAGGGACGGGGGAGGGGGAGGGGGTAACTAAGTTGCGCTGGCGCAGCAGATATAGGCGCAATTACAGGAAACGTCCGTGACCTCTGATCTTAAACGGTTCTCACCGGGGCTGCGTAGCGATTAAATTGTTTCGACTGATTCATAAATAACCTTAAGATGATCATTATTAAGGTGTAACAAAAGAATGCATAGGCCTTAGGCATTCAGTAGACACAATTACTGCAACTCGTATAGTCTTAACGATGCACCGAAATTCATCCTAAATAAAGACGTTTCCTTGTATATTTTTTATTTGTCTAGAATATACACAGGTGCCGTGGGCAGACGGCTAAAATGGATAAGGGACAAAAAATTAAATATTGTCAATTTTTTGGCGTCAAGTTATCATCTACCAGCCACTAGATGTTTAAATGAGAAGTAGGAATATATTTTTTTTCTCGTTTAATATGATATTTTAGTTAAAAATATAAGTCAATGAAATGGTAAAAAAAAAAAACAAAAAAAAAAAAACAGAGCGGTGACTTGCTGATTCCTCATCTCCCTTGAGTGGGTAGTCGCAACTGAAAAGACGGAACACAACAACAGTCAGTCAGGAAGCTAAGCAGCAAATGTTTTACAGTTTATAGACAAATGTATTATATTCTCTAAACACACATTGTCAAGCAGGCACTAAACACTCATTTCATAACTTGGTCTCCGGAGGATTAGAATAAGTCAGCCCAAGATTGAATTTTTTGATATCGAGTTTGACAGCGACGCAGATGATACTCCTGACTGCCGCATAGCGATATCGAGTTCGAAATATTAATTTGGCAAGAAATTAGTCTGTGCCCAATGTCTTAATCGATTTAATGTTGTGTTTATCGATTAGTTTTGTGGATATATTTTCAGATATCTATAGGAGACTCCTCCAACACACTCCTCTACTGTGCAGTGATAATCTGGATCTAGATCGAGCGTGGGAAAGGACAGGTTTTGTTCCTCCCTACGCTTTTAAGTTATGATGTCTACACCGAAAAAGACGTTTCATACTTGCTCTTGTTCCGCTTATTTCTCCATAAATTGGCATTGATTGGTTATCCTCTTGCTCTACAGAAAAATGACGCGCTTGTCATTTCGAGAGTTTGTATGGCCCATCCATAACCTGTAGAACTCTTCAATATGTGCAAGTATACACAAAGAGGAGTGTTTATTTAGAAACACAAAGAAGGCAACCTTTATAAGTGCTCATTTTATACTCATCATGACTGCCCTTTGGTGGTTGAATGGTTGAAAAAACTAATTATTTTATTAGTCCATTCTTTTTCTATTACTCTATCTCACAATGCCATTTTTGTTTTATTTGAATACATTACCATAGCGTGCGTACGCATTAACAAGTATCACGGGAATATTTTTAAGCTTTTTTTTTAAATTATTACTTCATCAAACTATCTGCAGTATTGACACATCACATTTTCAAAACTCGACTCCGTGAAGAAACCACTGAGCAGAAACTCGTGTCCGGAGTTGTCTTCCGACAAACAACGTACATTTCTATATTCCGAGCGCGTGCATGATGCCTTAAGTCACGTGCTCATTTTGTTTTGGCGCTGATTTTGCAAGACGTTTGTGAAATGTTTTTCTCTGGATAAGACCACCGGCTTCCGTGCGAATCACACGGAAGCCGGTCGTCGCACCCAGAGAAAAACATTTCACAAACATCTTGCGATATCAGCGCCAAATGCGATCGCGTGTTTGCCGCTCGAAACTGCAATTGGGTGGTTTCATCTCACATTGGGCAGGCTAAAAGGGTCTAGTTTCTAATTTTCACGAAAAACATATATGTTTTGGAGGCATTTCTCCAATAAAGGAGGGCGCAAACCGCATGTTCCCCAGATTTTTTGTTCTTGAGCTACGAAGCGTAGAAGCCGCATGGTAGAAACTAGTGTTTTTGCCTGCCGTCGCAGGTCGCGTGTTTGACACCCTCTGCTGGCGCTAGTGTTTTTTTCTACACCCTTTTAAATTTTTTACCTCAATTAATAGGTACTATAAAGATACCTTGACGTATTCAATACTTTTATAAATTTAATTGTTTTCTAGAAAAAAATGTCAACCTCGTCACTCCGGTCGCTTTTTGGTCAAATTTGACAGGTCATTACTTTGTCTCTACTTGAGGTAAATCTTTTTCTTTAGCTCTACAGCAAGCCCAAAGCAAGCCCATTATAGATATAATGATATCATTATGATCTGTTGAGTAACCGCTCCACTACCTTCACGTAAACCTTGTAATAAATAACAAATGTTTAAAGTTTGAAGTCGATTTTCTCAAAAACCCCATTTTTGTAAATTTTTATTTTTTAAATTCTTTTAGATATATTAGTCAACTACAAGAAAAAACTATCTAAAAATGTAATATTTTGGTTGTATGTCTTCTATTTGAGCCGCAATCATGTGAAATGTGTGAACATTTGTTATTTTTCACAACGTTTACGTGAAGGTAGCGGAGCGGCTACTCAGCAGATCATAATGATATTACTATATCTCTACTAGGCATGCTTAGGGCTTTCTATAGAGCTAAAGAAATAAAATGTACCTTAAGTACAGACAAAGTAAAGACCTGTCAAATTTGACCAAATATCAACCTGAGTGACGAGTTTGACATTTTTTTTAGAGAACAATAAAATTATTATAAATAACTGAATACGCCAAGATATCTTTATTGTACCTATTAAATTAGGGAGAAACGTTAAAAAGGTGTAGGAAAAACACTAGCGCCAGCAGAGGGTGTCAAACACGCGACCTGCGACGGCGGGCAAAAACACTACTTTCTGCCACTGCGGCTTCTATGCATCGTAACTCGAGAACAAAAAGTGTGGGGAACATGGGATTTGCGCCCGCCTTCATTTAAGAAATGCCCCCAAAAGATATATTTTTTTCGTGTAAATTAAAAATGAGACCCTTTTAGCCTGCCCGATTTGAGATGAAACTACCCAGTTGTTTTACTGCTGGTTCCATACGACCATGACTTTTGGTAGAGATGTACGATGTTTTTCAACAGCTGATAATTACATCATATATAGGGCATTTTGGAATACTCGGGTTCACTTAATATTGCGGGGAGTTTATGAAGGGAGTTTGAATTTAAAAAAAAACGGCTTGACTTATGAATAATGACGTTCAGAAGATTCTAAATACAACCGTTATGACGAAAAGTAAACGCATTTCTACGACAATAAAGAAAAGGAGCGCAGCGAAGAAGGAAACGACTGGAACCTTTGTCAGAAGGAAAAAAACAACTATTTCATTTTCCGCTCTTGTAATATGCCATCCTTTTCACGTAATACACTGCTAGAGGCGCATTCCTCAACATCTTCCCCTCGACCTGGAACTCCGCAACCGCCGGCTCTCCTCGAATGCCTGTTGACGAACAAGCTGAAAGCGTCCCAGCCAGGTCGCCACCTCCGATTGTCATTGTCCACTCAACGGTGCCTAACCTTGACAAAGTGCACGAGTACAAATACTTTGTGCTTGACTTCATAAAACACTACATTAGTCTCAGCGCCCAGATCCCACCACTGCGAGTGGCAATAAAATTTTCAGATGTTTTAAAAATAACTAATGCTTTGCCCCTCTATCACTGAACTACTCGCCTATGGCCTGGTACTTTCACGATTAGAACGCGCTAGTGGCAACTGGACGTCCCATCAAACGTCAGCATTTTATAAACTTGAATAGTTTGGAAATAGGTCGCGCGTTTTACTTTGTATATCTATTCTCCTTCAAATGCTGTGCCATCAAAAAAACTAAAAAAACTAAAAGAAGAAACTAACTTGGGTTATATACTTCTGAAAAACGTCGACAACAAGCACAGCTATATCTATTCCTGTTTATTCCCACATCCCGTCACTGCTCAGGCTAGATAACTGAATATCCCCCTACGACGTACAATTGAGAAAAAAATTATAATTTAGAAGTCCACCCGCTTTAATTCATGAGCCCTATCATTTTCCTCGCCACCTCGTATCATGAGGTTAAATGACTAAAAATGTGTTGTAATATGCGTGTTTTTGTATTCTAAAAAGAAGTATATTATAGTTTGTACCTCAAAGACTCCCCCATTTTCGCTCCTATCACACGTTGCACTTCTAAAAAGCATAAAATAAAACCAATCACTTAAAAGGGAGGTTTCTAAAACGCCGATAACTGAAATGCAGAATTATTTGGACTCCGAAATTTTGAAAGGCCAAAACTGAAAGAAGAGGAGAGCTCAGAATTCCGAAATATCAAAATGCCAAAATATTAATTGAGAGAAACAAAAAATGTAAGACAAAGAAATGTAAAATCGCGACGTTTGAGGTCACATACCGAAATGCGAGTGAAGGTGTCGGACGTTTTTCAACAAAAGACGGGAAAAAAAAATCGAAGGTGACCGATGGCACTGCACTCGTGCGCAAAACGTGCTAAGTGCGCAACGTCTGTAGTGACTCCGATTACTCTAAATGTATATACTGCGAGTTCTTCAATAAATGTTTCATGGATCACACGATCTTCTCTGCGATTCCCTTTGAGTAGTTCGAGGGTTTCTAACAAGAAAATGCATTCTTCTTGTTCCGCCCCATCGCAGAGTGATTCCTCGCCTATTGCATTCAATTTCAGTCATTATTGTCCGTTGTTTTGTCGCACCTTTTATGCGTCAAATTACACACCTTCGTCACAAGCTACATTTTTTTTCAGTTTCGCTTTCTACGCTTGTGGAGCCCCACCGTTGTGAAATAAAAAAAACGCGTGTTCATTAATCTATCTATCTATCTATATATATATATATATATATACATATATATATATATATATATATATATATATATATATATATATATATATATATATATATATATATATATATATATATATATAAATTTAGCACGAACTTACGTCCTTCTGCTTCCACTATGAAGCTGATTTCGTGTCCTTTTTTTTGATTTTTGTTTTTGCACACCACCTGCGCCGACTTATGCGGACCTACTCAAATTGCCTTCTTAAAGGAATCGCAACGTTCACGATGGTCATAGGGTACGGGACAACATACAAATATCCCGGGAAGTCTCCCGTTATGCTGCCCACGTACTTTCAAGTTGAGCCGAATGAAGTCGCGAAACAGGAAAAAGGTACTTACACACGTATGCACGTGCCCGTTTGTTGTGCAGCGTTCTGATCAACGAACTATTTGCTTGGCTATGTGCCTCGAAACTGAGGAAAAGGAGGAGATGAGAAGCCGCGGGGACGCCAGAGCGCGAAGCACTGGCTATCCTTTTCTCCAGTCACTGTTCGAACGCCGAACTGCGGACGCCGGCGATCGCCGTTCGAACGTGTTCCAAGAGTGTGTTGAAACAAAGGTGGCTAGATTTGCGTCTACCAAGTGATCGTTCTAGTCAGAGCTCGGTGTTCTCCATCATCTTGTGCTCTTGTTTCCTCATCTCATTTAATTACCGAAGATGCGGGTTGGAGCCTCTTTTTTTTCTAATATATTCCATAGGATAGTGAATTTTCATAGCTGGGTCATTCCACGCCAAACGATCCAGCCCGTAAATCGACCATCACGGATTTGGTTTTGAAAAATAGTAGGCACTTAAATCGACGTAAAAGTGGCCTTCCCAATATATTGTTCCAGTAAAACATTTCGTGCTCTTTTGGCGACCCCTTGATTACCACGAACAACTGGCTTCAAGGGCTATATACGGCATTTCTTTTTCCTGGCAGTTTTTAAAGTAGCCTGTAAAATAACACTGTTTTTAGTAACTAAATAGGTCCCTCTAAATGCCCAACTAGTTACTTGCATGTAATTTCAAACTTTTCTTGCAATTCTGTGGCACTAAAAATCGCCTAAAATCGCCTAAAATGCCGATATTCACCTTTTTTTCCTCGGAAAACGGCAAATTATCAAGCATAAAGTTTATTTGCATTAATAGCACTTGAATGGAAGTTCATTATAAAAATATTTTTCATATAATATTTGTTGCGGTGTTTCTTGGAAAAAATCACCAATCTTGAAAATAGCGCAAAAAGAGCAACTTTCACTTAAGAATAACGGTGTGAGGTGGTCAGTCTAAAAATATATTGTCGACGGCAATACGTCATTTAGAATCCAGACATCAAATAGGCAATGTTAGAAAAAAGTGTTATTTCTTAAACGCGAAAAAACAATTTTTCAATTTCGGTCGCCGCACCCTCGCGTACTTGTCTAGTGACGTGCAACAGCGGCGTACTGCAGCGGCGACGCCGCGGGGCAACAGAGCAGACGGCTTCGCTACGCGAGCACGCAAAGCAGACGGGTTCGCTACGCAAGCGCGCAAAGCAGACGGGTTCGCTAAATAGGCGTGCAAAGCAGACGGCAGAATCTAAAAAAGTGGTAGTGACATCGTCTGCTAATCGCACAGCGGCGTGAGTTCACATGTAATGAGTGGAAAGTGAACAAACTTATTATTCCCATGGAACCGAATAACGCAGGTAATCTGGCTTCCACGGATCATGCCAGGAAATCTCAAGGTAGGTTTTAGGCAATATTTTTTACTAGTTATTGCTTTTAAACGTTCTAAAGGCGAGGTTTTAGCATCGTACTTGTTGCAGTAATTCCAGAAACGCAGATGAAATTCGGTTCTTTGAGTGCACTGAGCAAACAATGCATCTCTTTTCAGAAGATCATCTTGTGCCGTGTTCATTTGTGCCAAAAGGGTGCCATAAAACGACGCAAGTCAACAGGAAGTTTCTCGTTAATATTTCAACTATGACAGAAAGAGAACAACGCCTTTTGGCTCCGCGTGCAAACAAAGACGAAGACGCGCTCAACAAAATATGCGGTCATCATTATCATACTTACGTAAAGAAGTATACCACACTTCTGGCTTCCAAGTTCGGTATGACCCGTTCCTTGAACACAACAGGAGCCGGCGTGGGACATCAGTTCTATCACTAGAGCATTCGATAGCTCTGCCGTCATTGAAGCTTGTTCCTGGAGAAAGGTTGTGCCCCGGGTGCAAAGTTCGCTGCTTCCAAATGGACGCGAGGTTCATGCAGACTACTGGCACGCTTACTGAAGAGATGACCTCCCCTAAAATTAGCGACCAGGAAGAAGCATTCCCCTCATCGTTGAGTCTCAAATTTTCAGCAGTTGGGGAAATTCCTCTGTCCATGGGGCAGAAGTACGGACAAACAAATACGGATATGCAAACGACGCTTGACAGTCGAAGCCGGAATGTCAGTAATTTGACCAACACTGCGGACGTCAACGTTTCGTCGTTATCTAGACCAACACCTAGTTATGAGTTCCTGACAGACGACTACAGATGGCTCACGGAAGACGTCAAGAAGCGCTTTGGCGAAGAAAAAGACCGATCAAAAAAGATTTCGCTTTTGACCCTGGCCCCGAGCTCGTGGTCGCGAAAACAGATCGCGCAGTATATTGGTGCCTCTGAAAGACAGGTTCGCCTTGCCATGTCAATAAAAAAAGAGAAGGGCATCTTGAGTTGCTCAACGCAAAGGTTGAACAGACCGCTAGACAAATCAACTAAAAGCTCTGTCAGAAACTTTTATGAAGACGAGCTTGTTTCCATCTGCCTTCCAGGCAAAAAAGACGTCGTTCGTGGGAGCCAAAAACGATTTCTGTTAATGAACTTGAAGGAAGCATATGAAGAATGGAAGAAGAGCAACAACGGAGTGAAATGCGGATTTTCAAAGTTCGCTGCTTTACGGCCCAAGCACTGTCTGCTTGCTGGAGCTTCAGGCACGCACTCAGTTTGCGTTTGCCTTTATCACCAGAACCTGAAGTTACTTCTTCACTCATCGGGTCTGGAAAACACAGTTGATTCCTTGGTTGGAATGACAGTGTGTGACTTAAACAATGAAGACTGCATGCTTGGCAGGTGTAAGCAATGCCCAGGCATTACGCACGTCGCACCTTTGCTTATGAACTCCGCAGCCCTCGACCCCAGTGAGCAACGTTACCGTCAGTCAATGGGTCAGTGGAGCACGGTGCAAACTTGAGACAATGGTTCTTACGCCTGAAGAATTGTCCGAGCGGTTGCTAGAGATGCTGAAAGAACTAAAGACGCATCACTTCGTGAGCAAGGTTCAGGCGCGTCATTTACGCGACTTAAAAATGCGTCTTACGCCAACAGAGGCAATAGTGCTGCTACATTTTGCTGAAAACTACAGCTTTCTTGTTCAGGACGCTCCACAATCATATCATAGGGACAATACCTAAGCTACAGTTCATCCCGTCGTCGTCTATTTTCGTCCACCAGATCGTCGTGACGAGCTCCACGTCATATCATACGCTTTTTTGGACCATACCACTGCAACGGTTCCGACTTTCCAGAAAATGTTCCTGGATGACTTGAAAGCCCAACTGCCTCACGTAGAACACATTCATTACTTCGCGGATGGTGCGGCGTCTCAATACAAAAACAAAAATAACTTCGTAAACCTCTGTCATCACGTGGAAGACTACAACCTCAGTGCAACATGGAACTTTTTTGCCACATCGCACGGAAAAAGTGTCTGCGATGGAGTGGGCGGAACTGTGAAGAGACTGGCTGCGAAGTCAAGCCTACAAAGACCATTCAGCGGACAAATTTTAACACCACTAAATCTCTTCAACTGGGCACGCGACAACCTGACACAAATTCGAGCGATCTGGGTGCCGGAAAGTGATGTTCAGGTGCGGCGAGAAATGTTATTATCCGGGTTCAATGTCCCTCTACCTATCCGCGGGACTAGAGGACTCCATTACTTCGAGCCAACCTCACTGACTGAAATGAATGTCGGCTTTACTTCTCTTTCAAGAACAGTAAACGTCACGACGGCGTCACGTCCTCAAATCGACTGTGTCTGAGAAGATTAGATAGAGCAAGTATTCCGAAGACTCCCTACAGATCATCAGCTTGAGTGCCCGCCTTGGGGCCGACGAGCTGGGTTGGCTCGAACTTCAAAATATAATTTTTCGCGTTTAAGAAATAACACTTTTTTCTAACACTGCCTATTTGATGTTTGGGTTATAAATTACGTATTGCCTTCGTCAATATATTTTTAGACCGACCACCTCATACCGTTATTCTCAAGTGAATGTTGCTCTTTTTGCGCTAATTTCAAGATTGGCGATTATTTCCAAGAAACACCGCAACAAATATTTTATGAAAAATATTTTTATAAGGAACTTCCATTCAAGTGTTATTAATACAAATAAACTTTATGCTTGATAATTTGCCGTTTTCCGAGGAACAAAAGGTGAATATCGGCATTTTAGGCGATTTTTAGTGCCACAGAATTGCAAGAAAAGGTTGAAATTGCATGCAAGTAACTATTTGGGAATAAAAAGGGACCTATTTAGTTACTAAAAACAGTGTTATTTTACAGCCTACTTTAAAAACTGCCAGGAAAAAAAATGCCGTATATAGCCCTTGAAGCCAGTTGTTCGTGGTAATCAAGGGGTCGCCAAAAGAGCCCGAAATGTTTTACTGGAAAAATAGATTGGGAAGGCCACTTTTACGTCGATTTAAGTGCCTACAATTTTTCAAAACCAAATCCGTGATGGTCGATTTAGGGGCTGGATCGTTTGGAGTGGAATGACCCATCTAATTACCAAGATTTTTCTTTCCACTCTTTTTTCATAAACAATCATTCGTTTTAATGTATATTGTATCGTTTTGTGTTAAGAGGCTGAAAAATTACGTAAAAAGGGTTTGGGGTTAAAACTCCTATAGTCAGTGACATGTTAAGAGTTTAGAGAAAACCTCTCCCACATCCTTCTACTTTAGCAGAGAAAACGCTGGAGAGGAGGTCGCCTCCTCTCCAGCGTTCGTTCTGCAAAAGGGGAGCGAGGTGGGAGGAGCTTCCGCTGAGCTCTTACCCTGTAACTAACTATAGGCACACTAATTACTTTATAAGGAGCATGGTGCTATAGCCCATTTTGCTGCGCGTGAAGTGGAGGGTGCCAGTATCTAGCCAAAAGCTTTGTACATTTCTTTTAATTTAGAAAATGAAAATCAGGAGGTAAGAAATCCTTCTGCTTAGCCATGTTGGACTAGGCTGAGACTGGGGCCGACAAGAAATATCAAAACGTAGAAGATACAGAAAATTGACAGGACGACGTCTCAAGGCCGTCTTTTTCTCTAATCACTGTTCTCTAATCTCTGTCTTGAGACGTCGTCCAGTCTATTTTATGTTTGTTCTATGTACTGATGTTTCTTTCTTACACCAGCCTCAGGTTAATCCAACATGGCTAATATTCACCAGCTCGCCTGCACCCTTACGATATCTTCCCTTCTGTTTAGAAGCCCTTTAGAAGTTAGTTAAAATTAGCCAAATCATAATTTAAATATTGCAACTTCAAATACGTATCGGCACTACATGTCCTGAAGATGACTTCATGATGTCAAGACAACCCGAATTTGCAAAAAAGAGAAAATGGCAAAGTGAAAGTTTAAGATATGTATTCTTTCCAAATATCGGCATCAGTTACATAATATATGGCAAGAGCAGAGGTAGGGTGTACAGACACCATCCACAGTCGATGAAACCGTCCCAAAATGTACGCTGTGGTTTTTCTGGCCCCTCTTCTACAATGTGCCGTTAGACATCCGCTACATTTCACTCTTGGCAGTTTTCATGGCAGCGGCATGAACTTTCTTACCAGTGCAGGTCTTGTGAAGCATTGCTGTTATGAGGCTGAAAATTGCGTAGAAGCGCAGAAGCTTACGGCTTTCAAGTTGGCGGAAAAACTCGTGCTTGTTTCTCTGTCATAGCTTCGCTTTGCGCCTATACCTTCCATCCGATGCGCCATGTTCGACGACCACGGCTGAAAGAAAAACTCAATCGGGGAACTTGCTCTTACTGTAGTTTGAGGAACGATGAAAATCCCTCGCCTTTCCCAGCCGACCCCAGGACGTATAGATAATCTGCACTCGTAGCAAGTGGGGCAGATATCGCAACGCTTTCAAGAATGGTCAACGCGCCAATGTCGAGCATCACTGAACCCGCAGAGCCATAGCTGCGTGATCTGTATTTGTTTTCAAAGGACGCGATTGTCTTTTTTGTAGCAATGATAAACGTGAACGAAAGCATCGGTTACGTGGGAACAGTCGGCGCTACCGTGGTTCGGCTTAGCAGGCCGCGGTAAACATTCCCCCGCCGACGTTCCCCGCTTCCGTTCGCGCAGCGCTCTTGAAACTCGCGCTTGCTTCTGCAATTACAAACGTGAAAATGCCGCGTTTTAGTCTTGTTTATCAAAATTTAATTGAAGAGACGTAGAACGTGCTGCTATCTTGAGCGACAGCCTCTCGAAGATGGTCGCTATTCTTGTAAAGTTGCGAGTTTTCGACTCACCGCGAGTCAGTCAGAAAGGTTTTTTCCTAACACCTCCTCCGAATATTGTTTTTGTTTTTACTCCTAAAAGTATATCCGAGAATACTAAAGAATGCAAAAATAAAACCAAAAACTAACCATTTAAAAATATATATTTCATATTTCGACCTGCATGTCCACTTAATTTATGTTTACGGGCGGGGCCTGTGTGCGCGAAGCCGGTTAACTTTAACCGCGACAAAAAAGTTAACCGCCTCCAGCGAAATCTCCGACACAATTGGCGACTCCAACGAAATCTACAACACCTAGCTGCTAGAAGAAAAAAAAAAGTGGTAGCGGCAGGTTTGCTCTCCATCGTTCTCAAGCAAACCAGATATTCACAGCACCTGGTGGTCAGGAGACGAAGCCGTGAAAGCAGGTTCAAAAACACGCGATAAAGTCGTCATTTTCTCCCACACCAATTCAAGTGTCCGCTTGTCGTGGCTGCAAGTTTAGGGGGTGTACTCTACTATTGTTTCTCGAGTCTTTACCGCGGTACCTGTTAGTGCCCCTTTCCGGCGAAACCCGGCATTGTTCGAATGCAAGAACTGACGTCGATCGCGGGGGAGGAGCGACAACGAGGGGCGAAGATGAGAGGGAGGAAGTGATAGCGCGGCAGCACGCAGCTGCACTATCACTCTCTTCCTCTCATCGTCGCATCTCTCAAAAGAACGCTATCATCATCATCATCATCTTTTTATTTTTGTGCCAACGAGCAACAACTGTGTGTAATGCGGGGTTCTCGAGTGCTTTCTATGCCTCTAAAACGAGGTAAAGGGAATGTGTCAACGCCAGAAGCAGCGGGCCCTGGACGGCGTTGTTTGCGCTGACCACCAAATTTCAGAGGGCATCCCTGAACGACTTTGGGTACTCGTTCGACGTATGCCACCGTCTGTGGTTGATCAGAGACCTGCGCAACCCAAGCACGGTTAAATTCTGTTTCAAAAGTTCCCCGTACAAGACGTGTGTAGTTTCAAAATCTGCGCGTCCCGTAAGTCTGCCTTGCAAAAGGGCAAAGTGTAGAACTTGTCTAATAAAAGCAAATTTCTTAAAGCAAAATTTTCAAGAATGCAACAGCTACCGCTGTCAATTGCATCACAGTTTGTGTGGTTCTTTTTTTTTTTTTTTTTAGCGGTTACCATTGAGTTGGGAGGAAATATAATTAATATTTTGTCGGTTATGACCGTCGAAAATTAAGTCGACAAGGTATTTACTTGATGTGAAAAAAAATTGTTTCGCAGCCCCTCGAGGGGAGTTAGTGATATGGCATATAGAAACAAAGATACGAGGGTCAGTCAAATAAAAAGTCAAAATTATTTATTATTCGAAATTCATTAAACATGTCGCTACATGTCGGTGTTATTTTCCAACGTAGTCTCCATTCCGCTCGATGCGTCAATTCGTTTAGAATAAAATTGTCTCGACCGCGTGCGAAGCCACCCATGCACCGCCTGTTGCACCTTTTTATTGGTACAGAAATGCTTTCCACCCATTGATCCTTGAGCGGTTCAGAAAGATGGGGCGAGGAACATGACCGACGTTGACAAGTGCTGCTATTTCATCCACCGTAACTTTCTTTTATGAAGCCTTCAACTGCTGCAATGGACACTGGTGTCACCACTTCGGAGGCCTGACCGGTCGAGGAGAGTCAGTCAAAGAGCTGAAGTTTTTTTGTTTTTTTTTTACTTTCTAGTTCATTCGTACCCTTGTTAACATAACAGAAGTGCATTACCATACTGAAACTTCATTTTTCGATAAATTTGCATTGTTCTCACTCCTTCACTACTTTAAAAAAAAAAAGTAACAGAACGCTTCTCTTATGTTGTGCGTGACTCCAGTGGGGTGGCCATTTTTTCGCTTCTACAGTAACGTCATGCAGGTCGTCTTTACTGTGACTAAGCTGTTAGACACTCCTTTAATTATAGGAAAAAAGGCTTCCAACTTACGAGACAACAACTCCCCAGTTCGAGTTGTTATTGCAATTTGAACTCTGAAGCGGGTCTGGTGGCAGAAGTCTGAAGCGGGTCTGGTGGCAGAAGGCCACGCGTATTCGCCACAAACACATTGCATCACGTGCACGTCATATCTTGCGGCTCTTTAGGGGCAAAGAAGGAATTCGACGAAGGAGGGTCGCGAACGTTTCCTCTCTGACACTCTGCCACACGGTCCCCTTTTGCATTAGTTGCATTTCATCAAAGTTAACCAGTGCCATCGAAGTAAACCTGTGTGACCGTCTGCTAACCCTGACGACGAGCGTCGCGCGTGTTCCGCGCTGCCGCAGGAGCGGCGCTGATTGGTTCCTTGCTTAAATGTCATTCAATGAAACTGATATAATTTTGGAAAAATAATTGACTCCAACCAAAATTAAACTCGGACCCAACGTTTCAAAACCAGTTCGGTTCCTTCTTCAGGGGCGATTGATCTCGTGCGTGGAAGCAGCCTCGTCTTCTTTGGTGGTACGAATATCTTCTAATCGCGCTTCCGCCTTGCCATCCAGTCTTTTTCTAATCACGTGTCGTAGTCCACTTACATAAACAGATGGTAAGGTACCCATGGATCTGTTGATATTCTTTGGTGTAATTTGGATCTGCCATGATTCAAGGTGATGTCTTTTTCGGAGATGGGTTTCAACATCAAGAACGGACGCGTTCGCGAAGTCTATCGGATGTTCAAAAGTGTCACAGTGCTCCGCAAGAGCACTGCGTTCCCGGTCGAATTTGCGTACATCATTCTTGTGCTGGCGTAACCTTTCCACAAAGTTCTTTGTTTCGCCGATATAAGATGCAGGACATTTTAAGCAGGGGATCCGGTAAACAATTCCCGGTGCTTTTTCCTTCGGGGGGCGATCTTTTGGTCTTGGCATGAAACGTCCAAGAGTGGATACCGGTTTGTGAGCCACGTGAATCCCTTGTTTTGCGAGCACCCGTGATAGTGCTTCACTAGTACCTTGAACGTAGGGAACGCTAATGCGCGTGATGGGGCGATGCGGTGCAGCTCCCTTTGGTTGTGGGTTTTGGCGAGCGTGAACCGTACGTTTGGTGACTTGTCGAATGAACCTTGTAGGGTAGCCGTTCTTTCTCAGATCAGCGACCACACTCTGCTCTTCGCTTGTTCTGTCAGTTTCTGAAGAACAGATAACAGCCGCCCTGAACATGAGTGTTGCAACGACTGATGCCTTGTGACTCGTTGGATGGTTCGACTTAAAATTAAGGTAGCGTCCGGTGAGTGGGCTTCCTGTATACCGAAAACTTCATCTCCTCCCCTTGCCTCTTCACCAGTACATCAAGGAATGGTAAAGTGTTGTCTTTTTCCCGTTCCACGGTGAACTGGATGTCGGGCTCGATGGAGTTGAGGTGAGCCAGGAACTTATCAACTTCTGATGTTTTCAATATACAAAAACAGTCGTCCACATAACGCATGAACACCTCAGGTCTGTTGGTAAAGGACTGTAGCGCTCTTTGTTCGATGCTTTCCATTGTCAAATTTGCAGTGGTGACAGATATGGACGCACCCATCGCAGTTCCGCTGGTTTGTTTGTAAAAGTCCCCTTTAAAGCAAAAGTAGGTGCTGCGGAGGCAAAAATCAAGAAGGCGGCACAGCTCGTCCACGCTGAGGCTGGTTCTGGTGCTGAGTTCGGAATCTGATTCGAGAACCGCTCTGGCTGTGGAGACTGCCAGGGGTACTGGAACGCTCGTAAAGAGGGACACGACATCGAACGACACCATGCTGTGCTCCCTGTTGACCTTTTTCTCTGTGGTACGGGTAATTACCAAATATCTACTCTAAACACTGTACAACACATTTATTTGCAATTCCTCTTCATCCCTTAGTTTTGGTATCGCGCGCTTCCAGGGTTCGAAATCCCCTCTAACTACCGAAAATCAAGCTTTGTGTTTTCCAGCTTTGACAGCTACGATTTGACGAGAGGATGCGTAACTTTATTTGAGAGGTGCTTGTTAAGTTTTTTATATAGAAGAAGAATTGGAAACTTTCGGGTCATTACGTCCCTAATGATCACGCTACAGTCATGCGCTGACGTCATCTGCGGCTGACATGGCTCTACGGACAAAACGTTTTTGTATTGGCTTCCGTGAGGGGAGCGCAAGGTTACAAAACCGAGAAACAAAAAACTGTCATACGCGGTCGTGAAACGCAGCTTACTTACGTTTCGCAAAATTTAGCGAGCCACCGGCTCCTTAATTATTGTTAGTGAATAACGATAATGAAATAATTCTAACAGGAGAAATATACGCGTTCTTCCTATGCACACCCTTTGTCACACGCCTTCGTCCGCAGGATTAAGATACGCATAATTTTACCTGTAGAACACTTCCCAGCTTACAGAAATAACCGCCTGAATATAAGATTGTTTTAGAAGGCCCGGTTACTCGATTTTGAATGCGTGCATTAACCAGCGTGAAGTTTGCTTGATCGGATAAGGTACTAAAAGCATTGTCCGCTTTACCTAATAATATCTCCGACAGTAACTAATCTGCCGGCACCGGAGCCCGGCGTGCCCAGAATATTAGCGCTAACGGCCTGCAACGACCAGAAGAAAAAAGAAATAAGAAAAAATTAGGGCGCGGGAAACGGCTAATGGACGAGCGGTACGTCAGGCGTCGCGACAAACTTTTGCATGCCCGAGCGGCTTCATTTGGTCCCGAGTTTTTCCCGCTAGCTACATTCGGGGCCAAACTACGTCATAATTGCTGCTCTTATATAAAGACCGAAGGCGCCATTAACGATGACGCCCGGGCGTCCGTGCACCCGTGCAGTGTGCTTTACAGGCCACACTTTGGCGCTGGTTATCTTCGTTGTCTCGTTGGTGTTTGGTACAGCCTCACGCGAGTTGATGAGCCGGGAGTGCAGGAACTATTAGCGGCGAGATGTTTTGGTGGCGCCCTCCTGTGGTTCCCCCTTGTGACGTCATTACCTTGCAAACAACAAGTTCGATGGTGTTTGTTATTAGCATGGTGGAAGCTGGAAATCATTGCGCTCTCAAAGGAACACGGCCAACACCGTCAAAATTAAAGTTCTTTGATTCCTCTCGTGGAAGGCCGACCACAGCGACGCTTTCGGTCGCGCACGGGGCTAATTGCCGACGTGCACGATCGAAAGCGCCGCTGTGGTCGGCTGCCCACGATTGGCCGAGTGCTGACTATGACGTCAGCAAAGGATTTCTCATCGACGGAAATAAGAGGAATGAAAGAACTTTAATTTTGACGGTGTTGGCAGTGTTATTTTGAGAGTGCAATGATTTTAAGCTTCCACCATGTTAATTACAAAAAACACCATAGAACTTGTGGTTCGCAAGGTAATGACGTCACCAGAGAGAAGCATAGGAGTGCGCCGCCCAAACATCTCGCCGCTAATACTGCGCGGTCATCACAGCGTCTGGTCTAGACGAGCTCGTACGTAACCTCTGTCAAGATTGACAATTTCAATGGCGTGGAATGCACGTTGCAGCGACGTTCTGGCAGGCTCGCCATCAGCACGTCATTAGCACCAACCGACTCAGCTATATGGTCGTTGATGCGGACAGGTTCTTTTGCTCATCACACGGTTCACCATGGGTCAGGTGCAGACTTGGGAAGTAATCTGTTACAAGAAACGAATTACTTGTAATCTGTTACTTTTTCAAGTAATCTTGTAATTGCCACGTTACTTTTTTTCGGAGGTAATTTCTAATGTAATTTCGTGACAAAATATTGGTAACGGATTACTTTAATTACTCCTTACTTTTTTTAAAAATATGGGCATAATACAGTAACTGGAGCAATACGAGCAGAACATTCAGCAGCATAAAGAGAGCAAGTTCAACCAAATAGAAAACATCAGGAGAGGAAAAATAGCCAAAAAGAAAACACTTTTTTTTTTTGCATTACCGGTTACTGGAACCACTGGAAAAACGGGCCAGGCATGTGAAAATATACGGAAGACAAAGATCAAGTAAGACAACGCCGAGTCGGCACTCCGTCGACTTCCATCGTGTTTTTCTTCTCCCGGGCAGGGGAAAGCTCTTCGTGTTTATTTGTTTTTGTCTTTTACACCGTTTCACCCTTTCTAACTTCTTCGACGTCTCCCACCACCAGCACGGACATCAAACGCGGGTCCGTACCCCCTCGATTCGAAGTTAACAACTCGCGTAGCAGATGATGTAGTCTCGCGCAAGGGGGTCGAATTCTCATTGTCTTTGATGTGCGCTATTTCATTCTAGCACGCTCTTGAGGCACGGCTGAAAGGCGCCCGGTGAGCATCGTCTTCGAGGGAATGGACGATACTTCTTTTCGTTTACTTGTCTGGACATCGTGGTCGAGTCCACTCCTCACTTTAAAGTCAACTGTCAAAATAAAGGAGGGGGGGGGGGGGGTTAGGCCATCTAAGGAGCGCTGACCGAGGGAGAAAGAACACGTAAAAATGGTGTGATCCTCAATTGTTTTGTAAGACCGATGGCCACCGCTTCTCTCGCTCTCTATGTCCTACCCTCTCCTGGCCTCCACGAATATTGGTATGAAAGTGGGAACCGATGAACGGCCGATAACCCGTAACCGCCACTTTCTCTCTGACTGGTCGAGTTTTCGGTCATGGAGTGTTTGTCGTCTCCATGGCCCTCTCTTAATGAGATGTTCAAAATTCGGGGCACTAAGAAGAACGGAAACCTAGAGTTTCAGTGCACACTTTGCCTGTCAAGAAACACACAGATTGTCATCAGCTAAGAACAAAAGACTCTAATCAACGGAAACACATCAAGGTAAGCTGGGACACCTGCATTCTGCATTCTGCATTGTAACGTTAGAACCTAGTTTTTTTTGTTTTTTTTTTTCTTGTGAACAACAGGAGAAACACCCGAGTCAAAAGGGAGCTTTCTTAAATCGCTTCTTTAGCTCCGAATCTCGTAGCGGAGGCAGACGCTGCTACTGAGCATGCGCACCTCTAGCTTTGTCTCCACAATTCCAGGGGTCATTCTCTTTCTCTTAAATACAATATTTTATTTTTACAAGGACTACGATAATACGGGCGCATGAGAAATGAAAAGTAGTGCTGCAGAACGTTTTTGATAAATATAAAACAAAAATTGTTTCTATTGTTTTCTGGATAAGTGTACGGAAAAAATATCGTGAAAGTAATTTGTAACGTAACGAGTAAAGTAATCCGTTACTTTTCAGCGAAAGTAATTTGTACCGGTAATTCATTACATTTGAGGCTCGGTAATTTCTAATTGTAATCCATTAAATGTTTTTCAAATAACAAGCACAAGTCTGGTCAGGTGGCAAGTTTGTCTTGCCAACACAGCCGTTGGAGACCGTGCATTCGAGTTGAATATGTCGGACGCACCTGAGTCTAGGCAGAACGAAATTTCAACCTTTACAAGCTGCTTCCAGTACGCGAGCAAGCACGGTGACTCAGCGCATTTCACGCTTTGAGTTTGTGCCCATAAAATTCTTTGTGCCCAGAGTAAGCTTAAAATGAAGCGTAGATCCTCTTTTCCCAATAGCACCGGCGACGGTCAGATCTCGTGGACGTACGTGCGAGTGATGGCCGACCCTCAAGCGTGCGCATGTTTCGTTGTATGAAGATTCTACTCCGGGAACGTTTGTGACTGGTAGGCTAGTTCTCAAAAGGGTCATTCCATGCCAAAGGAGACGGCAATTTTCGTCATATTTTGGATATGCTTGAAAAAAATAATATCAATAAAGACACTTTTGAAAGTAAAGATGGCTAAGTTTTGAGGGATGAATTACGTTTATTTTTGCTGACGTCATGCTCCAAAGTGCGGGGAATCGGAGAAAACTTCCTGTACTTCAAAAAATTGCTGAAAACAATCTATTTTTACCACATCATTTTAAGTTTGCATGCAATCCAGCACTAATATATTCCATCTTACCTTGAAAGGAAAACACCTTACGCCGCCATTTTGGGTCCAGACAGGCACTCTAAACCTAAGCAAATTTTTAAGATTTCTTGATTTTTTTAGTCAACTTGAAATTAAAATTTGACTAAGAAACTTTTTTTACTTATTATTCTGAATCATATGCTCGATAGGTTGCATTACAATTATAAAAAATAATTCGTAGAGTTTTTATTTAAATGGTGAATATGTCACTTTCTTCAAAAACGGCTATATAGGGGGTAAAAAAAAGCCATGTGGGCAACGGTGCTCGCATTTTCTGAAATAGCCGAAAGTTTAACCGACACCATCTGTTCAACATATTAAACAATTGGAAAAGTACTTTTTTGTTATTTTGGAGAAATTATTTCTTAAATATGAGACAGAACGGCATCGCCTCCAGGCGTTCACCTCGTCGGCAACGCACGCCGTCGTCTGCTACGTTCGAGTGAAACACTGCACGGGGAACTTAATTTTGTTAATTATATTTTATAGCTAAAGCTGAGGATCTTGACATTATGACATGTCTATTTATAGTGACTAGAGAGTGTTTTTTTGTTTTTTTTTTCTCTCTAAACTATAGGTCCGGGTGCGCCTGCAAGTTGAATAGCGACAACTCGAAATATTGTTTGGGATACTTTTTATCAAAGCCAAACAAAGCACATTTGTAGCTCAACGGCGTTTTTGTTTCTTATTATGTAAATAACTATAAAATGAAGTCCAGAAATACTATATCCACTTAGAATATCAGTGTTTCATAAGCTTTCAGTTCACCTGTCAATGGCTAGTGCACTGCGCACGTCTGGAACGTCACAAAATACGTTTGATGTGGCCGTTATGAACCACATTCCCGTGTCCTATAGGTGCCACATAAAATTGCTTGGTATGTCTCCTAGCGGTTGGCAGCTGTGATGACGCTATGACCCATATGACCATATTTGAAAAAGAATGAAAAAGGCCTTTGAAAAAGCGTGCTGGTTGCAGAAATTTGAACTCTAATGAATAAAATGTAAAATAGTTAACATTCTACTAGGAGCATTCAACTTTCCACGGCACATAATGTTCGAGGAGTACTCGAACGTTTTGACTGACGCAAAGTACCCACCCCCGGCCCCACCGTTGCCCATGCTATTATTATTTTTCATATTATTTTTTTCAAGCATATCCAAAATATGACGAAAATTGCCGTCTCCTTTGGCATGGAATGACCCATATTTGAAAAAAAAAAAAAAGCTTAAAAAACGTTTTGCAGAAATTTATCTAAAATAAAATGAAAATGTAATTCTACTAGGAGCACAATTTCCCGGCACTTTTCGAGGATATAAGTTTGACTCCAAAGTCCACCCCCCCCCCCTCCCCCCCAAGTTTACATTATGTCGAGCTGCCCCGCGGCTTTCCGTCTTCGCTGCACAGTTAGAACTAAGGCGACAGATAAAATGTGTAGGCCAAAGGGCAGAAAGAAGGCCAAGGGGCGGTTACCTGCAGCTCGACGGAGTCTTCGAAGGCCTGGGAGTCTGTGCGGGAGACCCGCCGCGCCCGCTCGAACACCTCAAACATCTCCTCTTGGAAGCGGTCCAGGCGCAGGTAGCAGCCCTGCAGAAAGAGAAAAAGCACGCTAGACACCACAAACGCCCCCAAGGACGCACATCCACACCCCCGCCGTCTCCGCTGACCCCAAACCGAAGCTTCCCGTCAACTCTCCTTAAAAAACACGCAGCACGCCCGCTCGGATAGCACGAACATCAGACCAACATATTTGTGCATGCACAAAATAGAGCACCAATCGTTTCGACGCTGGCCCAGGTTCCTCGCATGGGCTACTCTCGACCGTGGCCAAAGTAATCCCCAAGTGAATGGCTGACCTACGGTAAATGAGAGTCAATGACAATTGGCATTTTAGAATTCTCGGAGAGAAAAAAACATAAATGTCAACTTTGTGTGTGACACACCTTGTGACCGGCAGTGCTCACATACAGTAAAACACCCGGGGGGCATTCAATCCGTTTTCACCGAAAACTGGGTTAATCTAGACATGGGCACTTGATTGGTCAAATCGGGTGGTTAACGGGTAATTTGCAGAGTTCCCAAGTTTGGGAAATGTTAATAGTGGGCGCCAGACCGATGTGGGCACTTCTGCAGAATTTTACGTTAAGTGTTGTACGTCCATCCCTTTGCAATGCACGACCAGTCGCGACTGTCAATCAGTAACGTACAAAGTGAAGATGCGATGCCCCCTAAAATGATTAAGGCACATAAAAAGCCACAGCTTCGAGTCAATTCTCCCTAAACACAGCTCTCTAGTTTTGTACATAACCTTCCGTTTCTTTAAAAAAAAAAAAAAAAAGAAAAGATGTGAGCAACTTGACACGAGAATAAAAATCATAATGATTTAAATCGCGACTTAAATCAAACCAGTTTTACTATGATTTAAATTAAACCTTTCCCGCAAAAATAATTTAGAAAATAGCTTTTGTTTATTGTTTGTCTATAATTTGATACTTTTCATATTTTTGTTTGCACCGAAATCAAATAATCATAAGCAAGAAAGATTTACATCAGGCTGAACATGAGCAAAAGGGTATGCTCTCCTAAACGAGTCGAAACAATGCGCTTTCTTTCTACCTTCCACTTCCTTTTGTCAGTTACCTATCCTCCTATGCATGCAAATCAGAGTGCAAAAGAAACGAAAACTAGAAAAGGAATGTCTTATTGAAAGCAAATCAGAACATGAAAAAAAAAGCAAATAAAGCTCTCTAGCTAACTAAAAAACCAAGCTGTCTTTGTTCTAGTATGGCTGGGGTTACATCAATAAAAAGTTGTTAATTAACAGTACTTTATATTTACAGTAATTCTTTCTTCTGCATTACTATTCTTGATCGAACGGATTGAACAATCAATCTGCTTATTTAAAAAATTGACCGCATCTCCACGTGGTGAATGATGTTGATTGCGGCGAAGCTCTGGTGGTGCTCATCTGCGTAGACGCTGAGCCGCAGCATGCCGAGGCTTTCGTTCGTTTTCATCCATGTCAGAAAGAGAATGTGTGGTATGGAACGTGGTTATATACGCATTTGACCGCAGCGCCCTCTCGTCTATAAACGTTGAGCCAATGCATGCAAAGTTTAACGCGATTATATACGCATTTGACCGCAGCGCCCTCTCCTGTATAGACGTTGAGCGGCTACATGCAACGTTTCATCCATGACATCCCCAGCTCTTGAGTTACTACCACATCTCAGAGTCCCCTACTCGTCCCGCAGTCGTGGCCGAGTAGTTAAGGCGATGGACTAGAAATCCATTGGGGTCTCCCCGCACAGGTTCGAATCCTGTCGACTGCGCAAACATATTTTTCATCATTTTTTCATCATTTTTTTTCATCTTCACTCATCATCATCATCATCATGGGATTCACTCATCATCATCATCATGGGATTCACTCATCATCATCATCATCATGAGATTCATTCATCATCATCATCACTTCATCATCATGAGAGCACCGGACGCCGGACGGACGGACGGACATGGCTATTACATGGCTAAATCTGATTTAAATGAAATACATCTGATTAAAATAAAATAAATTTGATTTACTTAATTTTTAGGAGAAAAATCATGATTTGCTTGTATTTTGACCTCCATGATGCACAACAAGCTTGTTTTCGAAGCCACCTGCACGCCCCTAAGCAAAAAAAAAACCCAAAATCTGCAACCTCTGAGGATCCTCTGCGACGTCCGACTCTCACCTTGTCCAGCTTGCGCTTGATCAAGTCCAATGATAGGGGAGATTTCCTGCGGGAGGAATAAGAGGCGTGTGAGCACGACCAATCCGGTCTGAACCAATCCGGTCTGAACCGATCCGGCTTGAACCAATCCAGTCCGAGGCAGGACAGAGCTCACCTGTCTTCGTCACCCATGGCTGGCGGTTGCTGGCTCGACTCATCAGACTCCGACAGCTCAACCAGGGAATCACTGTAGCAGCGGCCTTCCTCGTCCTGTCAACATTTCCCTAGGTTCTTAGGGGTACACTTTCCATGATTCCCCCCAAAAAAAACGACCCCAGTGCCACCAGATTAATGCTTTCCCTAGATCAGTGGTTCTCAAGCATGGATGTGTTGGGGACCCCATGCCAGTGGGGGAGGGGGAAGGGGGGTGTATAAAATAAGACAACTAATTGCAGTGTGAAAATGGCATCCTTTACTGCTATAGACAGAAGTGAGAAGCATCAAGTAAAAGGATGAATGAATGAATAGATGGTAACGGCTGTACCCTCTATAAAGGGCAGTAGCTTGCGCCACCTATCCTGGGTCAACAAAAAACAATTTTTTTTTAGGGGGGGGGGTTTGAGAGTTGAGACGAGGGCTTTGCGAACCCCCATCACATTTCCGACTAAGGAGAGAGAGGTGCTGAATGCTTGTCTTTAGGTTTCTACAGCTGATCCGAGGCTTGGTTCAAACTAGTTTTCTTAAACTATATCACAAAGCAATTTATGAATAAGATTCAGTAAGTACAGAGTACATGCCCAGTAACGACTAGGGCCACAGATGTGAGAAGAGCCTAGAGAATGAAAAGGCATGTTTTTGCTTTAAACGTTTATCCGCATCGTGACAATGAGTGCAGCATTTCGGTTAACCCCGAATTTAGGTAGGTCCCATTTTTGGAAAGGAAGATTTTCAATTACAGGCAGAACCGCCCAAAATCAAGCAGGTTGTCAATAAAGTGCAATGTCGGCGAATAGTATTAGTTGCTTGGCTGCCCAGTGAGAGTAGATCGCTAGGAAAATGCTTTCCCTGGGCCCTTTTGAAAATAGTCCTTAGGGAACACCTTTCTTGGGTCCCTAGGCAAACTTTCCCTGGGTGTCCAGGGAAGCAATCTCCCCAAGTCCTTGAAAAATGTTTTCTAGTTCTCTCAAAAGTCACTCCCTACGCCCCCAAATAAATACCTTCCCTAAATCCCTAGAGTCCCCAGAAAAAAAGAAAAATAAACTTCCCCTAAGTTTTGGGGAAAGGAGTTTCCCCAGGTCTTTGAGAAACACTTTACCTCGTCCTCTAGGAGATCATGCCCTAGGCCCAAAGGTGAATACTTCCCCAGCTCGTCCCTAAAAAACTTCTCCTGTGCCTTTGGGGAATGATTCCCAGGTCCTTGAAAAGTAATTTCCCTAGGTCTTTCTCGAAAAAAACACCTTCCCCAGATTTTTTAGAGAAATATTTTCACTGAGCCCCTAGGGAAAAAGACTGCAACGATTGTGTTGGCCCTAGAGGGTGCAGGTGAGACAGGGAAGGGGTGGTACCTGGTGGTTGTAGACGGAGATGAAGAGGTTGGTGAGCAGCTCCTGCACCAGGCCCCGGACGTCGGGCACCCCTCCGTCCTCCAGGTCCTCGCTGCTCAGCTCCATCTTGGTCTGCAGGGCGATCCTCTGCAGGATCAGCGCGTCCTGCAGGGACAGGGCCATCAGTGGTGTTCCAGCGTCCGCCTCCGACGGACTCCACAAGAGGCAGGGGGGGTACCTTGTAGATCTGCGAGTCTGGCTCGTTGTACTTGCAGGCGTTGTCAAACAGCAGCACGAAGTCCGCCAGCAGGTCGTCCATCGAGTCGTACTGGTTGTACTTGAGCAGGCGGGTCGCTATGCGCTCCATGTCGATGGGCTTCTTGATCACCTCGTAGTAGTCCGGGTATTCCTGGGTGTCACGGCGCCGGCACCGTTACCGCGGATGCTTGGCCCATATCAAAATCGACATGTACGCTGGGAGGGTGATGAGTGAGACTATCTCAACTGCACACTACTGCAATCTTGTTTTGATTGATCGTGACTCTACCGTAAAATACAGAAGCGCCCACAATTAATGTGTTCCAAACTTGGGAATTCTGCAAATTAAACATTAAAAGTCGACGACCAGACACAAGATTCTGCAAGGCAGAAGATCCTCCTCACCCTGGGGGAGGAGGAAACAGGCAACGGTGGACAGAGTAGAAGGGGGGAGGGGAGAAAGTGGAGGAAAGTGGAAAGCGCAAACTGGTCGTCGGACTGGACAAGCGCCCCATGTCTAGATTTATCCAATTTTCAGTGGAACTAGGGTGGGTGCTCCCCCGGTATTTTACAGTGCCTCGTAGTACTCCAAAGTGCTGCTCCAAAAGACAACTACCGAGCTTTGTACCTGCTGCTCTACTTATTAAAGGTTTCACGAGCAGAACTGGCTGCAACATATTTAGAAAAATCAACCGAATTTGAACATAGATTGGTGCTGTCTCGCTCAAAAGATGGTGTTTATGCTTGCGCTGTCACGTCCCGAATAAATTTAAATCTTCCAGAAATCTTTAAACCCCCCCCCCCCCCAAAAAGGTTTTGTTTTTTAGGAGAAATTAAAAGGTCTGCACCTATGAACGTAAATTGTTTACAGCGTAATCTAATCAAGGTGATGTCTTACACACTTTTTACAAAATAGTGAGTGGGTGCTCTAAAGTATGGTTCCGTGTTTTCAGTAAATACCGATGAACCCCGAAAATGAACCCCCCAGACCGATTTATCCGATTAGAAGAAAATCGAGAAACGCAGAATTGTAGCTGTCCTTGCATGTGAGAAACCCAAGCTTCATGAAAAGAAGTCTATCTGCAGCTCGATTCTGTGTTCATCCAGAACACTGTCCACACTGAAATGTTTGCGAGGCTGCTACTTGCTTCGTGAACCACACCTTCATTGTCCGGTTTTCTTTACTTATCAATACCAAAATGTCTTCCCGGTATTTGGGTCAGGCAAATGTTGCTAGGAGTTCGGGGATTGCCACGTTCGTGTCTCACTTTCTTCAATGCCTCGTTAAACGCCGATTCTTTGTACGACGTCAAAAATTGACGCCTAAAAATATATATCTTTGTGGGAAAATTAATAAACCACAAAAACAGGGGAGCCTATCTATAAAGAGTGTGATGTTAAGAAATCCACTGATACCTTGCGGTGCCTGCGGGCTGCTCACTTTTCACTTGCAATTAATTCGCCAAAACATAAACGTCATTTTAAAATGACAGTAGCATAGGCTTGCTACTATTTCATTTAGGTTACACTATTGCATACCCAAAAGTGAAACTGAAAAAAAAAAAAAAAATATCCTACACAAAATAGGTAGAATCTCTGAAAGTTTTTAAATGTGCTTAACATACTAAATATATGTATATATATATATACATACAATATATATATAGGTGAAGTAAGGTAAATATAAAAACAATGGACCGGGAAAAGTTAATAAGTCAAAGATGCATACTGTCGGAGTTACTAATACGAAGTTTATTACGACGTTAGAGCGGTCCCCGCTCGAAACGTTGTAATAAACTTTGTATTAGTAACTCAGACAGTATGCATCTTTGACCTATATATATATATATATTTTTTTTTTTTTTTTTGGGGGGGGGGGGGGGGGGGGGGGGGAGGTATTTAATGTTCTTTGCACCTGAAGTAGTCTCGACCATATAGGCCAATGGCAGCTTACCGCTCGGGAAGGAAGCTTCATAAAGATGGTGGACAGCTTGCGTCCCTTGGGGTCGGTGTATTCCTTGATGGTGTCATAGAGGACGCGCAGCTTGTGGTTGCGGCTCTTGTTCCTGCGGGTGCATTACTTGCTTCAGAACATCACCCGTCAAGGGGGTTCTGTCCGTCGTCTACCTGCTTTTTGTAGCAACGTGCAACTACGAAACGCTTCTGTGGGACAAAACCGTGTCCACCTGGTCGTTACCAGCGCAAGAAACTGCCTCGGGCGATGGCAGAAACACCGGGAACCCAAACGAATCGACGGAAAACCCCACTGACCCTTTTGAAACGACTTTCCGAAAGGAAAGTCGTTTCACCGGCAGGTTCGGCTCCCAAAGACGCGGGGTGGTGGGGTCGGGAGGTGACTCACCGGCGGGGCATGGTGCGCGAGGCCCGGGAGTCGTACAGGGGTCCCAGCTCGCGCAGCTTGTCATGCAGCGCCCTCTCCAAGGTGTCTGCATCCCGGTAAATCTGGGAGCCCTCCTCATTGTACAGCCGGCAGTTGGCGAACATCAGGCGCAGGTCGGCCAGCATGGCCTCCTCCGACGCGTACTGCGGGAGTGGTCAGTCAGTCTCGTACAGAGTGCTGTCGAGAAGGCGGCAAGGGCCACCATCTCCTACTACGATTACCGACACATGAGAAAAGAAACCGTCGGAAGCGCGACCGCGACAACCACTGAGATCGAGACGCTTGAAACCGTCGGCTGCAGTCAGAATTGCGGCAACAAAAAAATAATTCGCAGAACCGGTCACAATCGCGGTCGCATAAGCGTAACTGTCGAGTTGGGGAAAAATGAATCGCAAAAACCACCGTCACAATGCCGAAATCGTCAATTTTATGACATAAAGTACCTCCAGCGATGCGGTCAAGGTTATCGCATAAAGTAACATCCGGCTATGATGTCCTCAAACCACGATGTCCCCGTGCCGAGCAGTTACAACTCGGCATGATGACAGGACCCAAGCAATAAGCCTGCCCGGGAACACACTGCAGGTATTTAAAAGTCATGCTTCCTTTCTTGAACATAAGGCAGCATGATTCAAACCGAAGCCGCTAAACAAGAGGTGCAACGTAACCGAAACCGTACCGTTGTCGTCGGGCATGCAACCTACCGATGCAGCACCTGCTGAAGTATTCCAGCGCCGGGCATAAAACGCGGGGGTAACGGCGTCAAAAACTGGGCCGCTCGGTAGGCATTTACACCACGGAAAGTCCGCGGCGCTTGAAAACGAGGACCGAAGACGCACGTGAGACGTGACGGATCCGCGGTCCTTGGCTACAGCGCTGGGGGATTTATGTTGCACGAAATATGGAGAGCCACATTTCAAAACGACGCGCTGCGTTCAGACGTCCCGCACAGCCGCCTTACCCGGTTGGCCTTGACATTCTCGTCTATGGTCCGCATATCGATGGGGTTGCTGATGATCTCGTAGTAGTCAGGGTAATCCTTGCGCAGGGGCTTCTCCATGAAGATGGAGATGAGGGGACGCCCCATCTCGTCCTGCAGCCAGAAAAACGCACGCAAATGTCCGTGCATCAACGTTTCACGGGCATCGTGCCATTTCCCGTGCGAAACCCCCAGGGCGAGAGCTGAAACCGAGCTGCCATCCTCGCGCCTGCCGTGGAAACCGCTCGGAATCACTTTGCTCTTTCCGCGCTTTCAGACTGTTCAATCAAAAGGGGATATAAAATTACTCTTTCATTGCTTCAGCAAATCAGTCATAAGCAGTGCTGGGTAAAGCACATCTAAAAAGTACTTGAAGTACAAAGAAAACAAGAGGTTGTGTACTTCAAGTAAAGTAGTATGTACACGAGGCGCAATGTACTCTATGTAAAGTACTAGAGACACAATGTACTTTCGAAGTACAAGTAGTTTCTAACACAATCTTTCATGGTGCCCTCTCATTACGTAATCGGTAATCGGGGATTTTCGAAAAGGGTGGCGAGCATCGGGTGGCCACAGAGTTATTGTTTTACTCTCCCTGATGAACTATTTCAGCACAATCAACTTATAAGGCAGTTATTTGTATTGGTCTTACAGTCACCATTACTTCACTCGGAGAAATGACGAGACGAGCGGCGTGTCGTCCGCTCGGGTTTCTTGAGAGTAGAACATCCCGCTTCAGAGTTTACAAGGCATGATTTTGTGACACAATTTTAACGACACTAAATTTGGGCAATGCACTTTGAAGTCGGGAGTTGGACTTTCCTCAAAGAGTACCGGAAAAAAATGTATGGCGAATTGCTAGGCAATTCTGTTGGATATGTAAAACATCCTAGCATCACAAGCGTTTAGTGATGGCTGCACCTTGTGGCTCCACCGACATGCAATCGGTGTCACGTATGGTAAATTTCCCGCTAAGTTTGGCGGGGAAGCTGAATTGGTGTATAGGTCACGTGACGTCAATTTTCCTGCTATAGCTGAAGGGGAAGCTGACTTTGTGTATACAGTCGCCGACCGATTTTTCGGACTCCGATAATTCGGACTTGTTCGATATTTCGGACCTAAAGGCGGAACCGTGACTTACCCCATAGAAATAGTGTATATTCACGACCAATGTTTCGGACAGCCTGAAGTCCGAAAGTTTGATTATTCGGACAAAATCGTCGCGAGCGATCGGCGGAAAACACCATCGAGAAGCGGCCATTTTTAATTCTATGTTGTTGGCTGCAAATGGATTGGCTTGGCTTGGCAGCGCTAGTTGAGTACTCTTGAGTTTTACCGGTAGGTGACGCTATGCTAGCCCTTTTTTCCATTTAGCTGCACGTCATCATCATCATCATTATCGTTTTGCTTTGTTTTTCCGTTCCTTCGCGTCCAGTCGCCATTTTGCGCTCGTGGATTTGCGCCTCTCATCTTGTTCGGACAACGCTGGCTTGGACGTCATGGCCCCATCTGTTGTTCTGCCACCGCGATGTGTCGTTAAGAAGCGTAGAAAGTACTCGACCATAACGCTAGAAAAGAAGGCAGCGATTCTCAAGCTAACAGAAAGTTGCCGAACGGAAACGGAGGTGTAACCTGAAACGAGGCACCATTTACGGCTTTTTTAAGCCCACTTGGAAGTAATAAAGGCAAGTTTTTCAATCTGGCGATTTTTCGGACTGCTCTATTATTCGGACGTTTTTTCGGTCCCCGCGAAGTCCGAATAATCGGTCGGCGACTGTAGGTTACGTGACACGAGGCAATGTGACACCGTTTTTTCGGCTATATTTAGCGGGGAAACTGAGTTGGTGTTAAGCTCATGTGACAATTTTTTCTGCTAAATTTAGCCGGGAAACTGAATTGATGTGTAGATCACGCGACGCCAATTTTCCCGCTAAGTCTAGAGGGAAAAGTGAATTTGTGTAGAGGTCACGTGACACAAAGTCGTGACGTCATTTTTCCCGCTAAAATTTAGCTGGGAAACTGAATTGTTGTCGAGGTCACGTGACATCCATGTACCCGCTAAATCTAGCGGGAAATCTTAATCTGGCTTTACGAAATCCAGAACTATAACTCGTTTTCACCTCAAGAAAAAAGAAAGTTTTGCACATTATTCATACACCGCGCGAAGTAGTTCTTACAGGATTTGGTTGCGGATAGAAGAAGCAATGTTTTTGGCGTTTGAAACATTTTTGTCTTGAGGAGATTACATATATCAAATCTAAAATTTAACTCCATATACCATCAAGACCGGTTAGAACGAAGTCGGTTACAACGAAATAGCGGCTACAGCGAAGCGATCACGATTTCCCATTCCCTTTTGCACTTCGTTAACCGAAGTCGGTTATAACGCAATAGCGGATATAGCGAAGTGATTTCCGATTCCTGTTGACTTCGTTATAACCGGTCTCGACAGTATCTTAATTCTCTACACAAAGGAGCAACAGCAATGCTGCGCGAGGTGCCGGACTTTTCTTTACTACGCCTCTTGAGGTGAAAACGAGTACAGCCAAACAACTTTTCACGTTAAAAAATACTTTCAGTAAAGTACAAGTGCATACTCTGAGAATGTACTTTAAGTGAGTAAAACTTTTCTAAACCGACTTTTCCTAAACCGGCATCCACATACACAAAGCATGAAACAGGAATCAGTTTTTTCGAACCGAGGAAAAGATTAGCTAGTGGCGAAAGATAATCCACTCAAGTCAGGCTTGCTGGAGGTTGAAAACCAAAGGGGCCACTAGCTTCGGAAAAAGCAGAGCAGGCAAAAGTCAAAACCGCCGCAGCCAAGAGCTGCTTTAGAACATGACACGTCACACGAAGAACTTGGTGGCATCCCAACGGGAAAATTGTGCAAGAAACAGAGGTTTCCCCGCAGTGAGCTTGCATCTCACGGCGCCTCGGACGGCGTTCAGCCAGCCGAAGACAGAGGTTCCGCGTCCCGAGACAATGACATCCATCGACTCGGCTTCGACTCGGGAGCACCCTTTTGACGTACCGTGTGGTTGAGCAGGGAGCGTATGAGTAGCTTCAAACGCTTCTTGAGCTCCCCAGGCGTGGAGAGGGGCGGCCGTCCTCGGGGACTGCCCTTCTTGGGGCCCCTGCGCCGGGACTCGGCCTCCTGACCCCCGTCGCTGTCGGAGTCCTGAAATGAACGCACCACCCCTTGCAACCCGGGCGCAGACGCGAAACGGGAATTCGGGCGTGCGAGCTCGTGCAGGGTACCCACCCGACCCGAGACGTGAAAGTACAGCCGGGAAAGGAAGAAATAAGAAGGCACGAATGCCCTTCAACTTTCCCACTAGCACAACTGGGATGCAATACTAAAGCATAAAAATGTGTGCACACAAATCTGACGTCTTTTGCGCAGCATTCCAGCTGCTGCTCAAAGCACACCTCCGTGTTAATGTACCCCACATTAATATGTTTGTTTTTTGTCCTACGACACCTCAGTAAGAAGCCCTACTGCGGTAACATCCCTGTCTCACAGACCCGTCTAATCTCGTAAGGTCGGGTAGACTCGGCAAGTGGAGAATGAGAACACGACGAAGGGACAAAGGGTGAAGGACTGACAGGTATCACTGGGCCAATCAGCGGTGTGCTGATTGACGTTAGCTGTTAACAGTTGTTGTTGAGTGCTCCTTTAAGCAAAAAGAGGAAGTGCCTAGGCGTACTAGTAGCCACTTTGGGAACTACCAAGGCGATTTTTATTATGGATTTCTTGACTAATAAAATTGAATCGGAAAAGGAGGCAAAACATTCTTTGGTACGAGGGCTGCAAAATAGTCCATGACAGTTGCAAGGGCTGGCTTCGAAAAGAGATCCACGAACAAATTCTGCCCCTCATTAAGCTCAAGTAGGACAGAGGGTATCATTCTTGCATGCCATGGGTGTGTCGGCACTTTGGGCGGTGGTAAGAAAAAAACTTCCAGTTCGATCCTAGCGCGGATAGTTCGGGGGAATCTGTTCAATGTTCTCGAGAACATTGCTTCCAACAGCATTAAGTGAACTCGACCTGGCTTTCTTACGAAGGGTTGTGGAAGCGCAAGCACAGCCCTCACGACACTGACACAACGACGCGGACTTGCACCTTGCAAGTTTGTACTCGGGGGCGAATGGCGGAGGACAATTCCTTGGCTGGGCCACGAGAACCCACCCAAAACCAGAAGAAAGCACGACGCTGTCACAGAGCTGGCTTACACAAGACACGGGGAACCGTCAACAAGACAGCTTGTGTTATCACTGAAACCCATAATCCCAATAAAACATGCACCCCTTTTAAAAATGCTCGAGGCTACCCAGGCAAAAATCACTCCACTTCCAGCTGGATTATGAAACTGGAAATGAGGCAGTCCAGCTGGATTCCGGCTGGACCCAGCTGGAATCCAGCTGGACTGCCTCATTTCCAGTTCCATAATTCAGCTGGAAGTGGACTGATTTTCGCCTGGGTAGCTAACAGCCACAAGAATCTCGTTTCCTCGATGCTCACTTGCTTCGAGACTGCCACACAGATCTCACCAGTCCACACCTCTGCACCCGTTTGCTCGAAGCTGGTTCAACTCTGACCGCGGCAAAAAGTTAATTGCAGTTTCCTACTAGGTATGTACAAGTACCTAGCCAGCTTGCAGCATGGTTGGCCAGCGTGTAAGAACTATACATAAAACCTTCTTCATAAAAAAAAAAATTGCATACTTCGGCTCCGGTAAAATTGGTACACGGTCCGCTTCTGCGTGTTATCAATGCCCTGCCGACCGAGTCAAGACAATCAACTAGGATTCCAAAGACGCTGCCATGTTGACAAGTGCCGCATCCCTTTAGGCTTAGGAATAGTCAGAATCGAAAGACGACCCTAAAATTGGGACGATATCATTGCTCATATCTTGAGATTTAAGTGAGGTAAGGCAGAGCGAAAGCCTTGTATATACCATTCAATGCCGACAAACAGGTCCGATAGTGCAGCGACTACGACAATTAGTTCCAAAGCGAGCGATGCTTTCTGGGAAGAACACCGCCAGCCGGTCACGTGACCTAAAATGCTCCCTTGTAGGGAAATGCCGTTAACTCTCCGCTGCAGTTAAAGTTAACCGGCTTCGAGCAAACGAACCCTAGAAGCTCCCCTCACCAGGGCAAAGTGTATCCCCATGCACCCCATGCAGTGGACAATAGAAAGTGCTGCCATCTGTGCACCCACCGCGATGGAGGTCGTCACCTTGATCTGGTAATTGATGAGATCCCGTGCTTTGGTCTGCATCACTTTCTGAAGCCGCACGGCGTCCTGCAGAGAAACGGCGAGCTCAGGAACTCTTCGGATTCTTGACCCTTCAACTCCTCAATGATGTTGATGCCGGCTCCAAATGTTATCAGATAGCAAAAATTATATATAAAGAAAGAAAGCCTCCTATATGGTAGAACAACTCTATAGCGAAGGCCGATGTGGTAACAGGGTGTCTAGCATATTATTATTTTGAATATCACAGACTTTTCCAGGTTTTCCCTGACAATTTTAGGTGAAATTCCCTGACCACTGTAGAAGCGGTTAAATATATAAGACCATTACAACACAAGGCATTGAGCATTGAGCACTGTGAGGATCATTTTGCACGGGCTTAATCTAACTTGCACATTTCGAAAAATTCGGGTTCATTCAATCCGGATTAAACGAGCACTTTCTTGCCGCCAACATCGTCAGTGAAGAGGCCACTTCTGGAAACACCATGAAAACACAACGCTCAACCATATACATCAATAGCCGAATAGCAGCATGGCCGCCAGATGCACACTTTCGGATACTTTCGGCTTAAGGCTTGGATTGGACTGGGGTCTGCGGCTTTCCCATTTGTTACTAAACCTAGTAGCTTTAACTGGATCTAGACTAGTGTCGTGCTTTCAATCCAATCCAAGGCTTGGACTGAATTTGTCGGCTGTTTCCTTGGCTTCGTGCAGCACACTTTACATTGGGTGAGCAGAGCCCGCGCTCCGTTCTAAGCAGGATTTATTGCATATTTCTCTGCCCCCAAGTCCTCGGCTCTTTGCTCAAGGCACTCAATGGCGTTTCCGGCTCATTTTCCCTGACTAGGCTCGCTTTTTGACAATATCCCCGATTTTTAGCAGTAATTAAAATTTCCCTGACAATTCCCGGTTTTGCCGGTCGCTAGACACCCTGGGTAAAAAAAGGGGACAAAGTGAGGACAAGTTGAGCATGCTTGTTAAATTGGTATAGGCATATTAGCTGGCCAAATAGTGAAGACACAGGTGTGGTGAAGTAAAATTTAAGTATAATGCACCTATTGCAAATATAATCGTGATACACTACAATAATACGGCAAGGACTTTTCCTGAAGACACCGACTTCACTATGGAGGTTCTATATAAACTGTAAGGAACTTGAACTCGCTTTATTTGAGTGATTGGTTAGTTCAAAGTATGGGAGCGGTAGAGGCAACTGGATGCACAATGCTACAAAAAAATGTCTGCAGCAATTCGAAGAATAAGGCCTCAAGACCTCAATAATCTGAAAATTTTCTGCATGCTCTAAAGTCCGAAAAATCTGGGAGCAAAAAACACCCCACGACTATGCCACAACGAGGTCATTCTTTTCGTCAAACCTTGTGGGATTTTGCAGCAAAAGATTGAAGCGGGCATGCGACTGCACCCGCTTCGATCTACCGCCGTTCACCTTTACCCCACCAAAGACGCAATGGATAATGTCACGTGCCATTCTTTTTTCCCCCAGAAGGAGAGATCAAGCAGTCATGCATAGCATAAGCGTAGAGTACTGGCTTTCCTGCTTGCAAATGCTACCAGACCTACATTTCAGCTCATACACCAAACCAAAGTTTTCACGAAAAAAAGAAAAAAGCTGATTTTACAATGAAGAGGTTCAACTATAAGCGAGTGGTTAGGGCTTCCCCACAGCAAGCTGCCCAAACCTTGAAGATCTTTGAGTCTGGCCGGTTGTAGCGCTTGGCGTTCTCGAACAGCAGGTTCAGGTCGTCCACTGCCTCCATGGTGCTCGCATAGGCCTCCGTCTGCAAACATTCCAAGAGCGGCGTGAGCTAGACGCAAGCCGGGGGGGCTTCAGACCGCGGCGGACAAGGACAAAAAGGACGGACCTTGATTTTGGCCGCAATCTTGTTGAGCGAGATGGGCTGCTTGATCTCCCTAAAGTAGTCGGGGTAAAGCCTGGAAAAAGAAAACCATCCTCCTCAATTATGAACAGTGCTCACTCGATTCGTGAGCCACTCCAGCTTGTCAGGAAGCACTAAGTTCAGTCGGGCATTTATTGATTTTAGTCATGTCACAAGAAAGTGCCCCAAGACAATGTTAGAGACAAGCTTGGAGTTGTGCTCCCAAGACAACGCTGTTGTCTTGGATAAACTGTCTCGTACGTGCATATGTATTCACATTTCAAAGCCTCCATTTAAATGGATTGAGAACTTTGGGAGAAAAAAACAACAAGAGACAAATGAGGCAAGCATCTGCGGTCTGGAACACCCAAAACAACTGACATTTTTTTTTTAAAACTGAGCTACATTCCAGAAGCCTAACCACCTTTATGTTAACCAGGGAGGTAAAGACGGGAGCCGAATGTGGCACATCGTAAACGCTGACTTCGGTGGTCCCGCCAAAAATATTGAGAAGGAGAGCGAAAGAAAACCAGAAAAAGAAAACAGATGAAAGGTGAGGCGCGTTCATTTTTCCGCGACGAGTTGAAGTTGTTCGACTGCTCATTAATTTTATTTCTTTTCATACGATGCACGACGCCAGTGTTTTGGTGCAAAACAAAGCTAGAAATTTAAGAGTGGAACGCGCTAGCTAGACATATAAATCCACGCTCGTTCCCAAGCCGCGCAAGCGTGTCTGCGTGGCCCAGTCAGTAGAGAGTCTGGCTCGCAACCGAAGAGTCGTAGGGCCTAAAATTCCTCAAATTATTTTCTTTTAAGTCAAATGACTTACTGTCTAAAGTGAAATTATTTGAGAGATGTGGCGACCTTTAATTCGCATTACGTGTCATGTTTGAATCACTTTCATTCCCCGCGTGACGTCACGTTTCAAGTGAGCGTGGTGGGTTGTTCGAAATTCTCGCACGAGGTCATCTGACTGTGACGTCATGACCCTATCGATCAACCGGGAATTTCCCGTGACGCCGATGCTGGCTTTTCTGCGACCCAAGCTCCTTAATGCTATCGCGTTAAAAAACTCCATTCAGACCTTGAAAGTGATGTTTTCTCGTTTCTTGGCGTACATCAAAGCGTCGCCACCGATTCAATCCCATTGGGACCGCCGAGGTTCGCACCTGTGCCATGTCCCGCCGTTTCAAAGCAGTCAAAATTCGTGGTACCCATTCCTCTAGATCGTTATATTAACCCTATGCCCTAAACGGGGGACTGCCGATGCCCGGCCGGGCGAACGAACGACTCGACCTTGCCGGCCGGCCGCGACCACCGCTCACTTTTTAGAGGGCAGCTTGACGAAGGGCTCGGATAGGAAGTAGCCCTGGTGCTGGTAGCTCCTGACCGCCTCGAGCAGCTGCCAGGCGGGGCTGTTGACGGGGTCCTCTGTCCCCGAGTCGTTGTCACTCTCGTCCCCGACGCTGGGGGGCGGGCTGGCCGCCGCCACAGGGGGGCTGGGGGCTGCGGGAGGGCTCGGAGCCGGGGGGGGCCCCAGCCCCTCCATGGGGTCCGCGTCCTCGTACTTGAGCGCGGCCGTGATGGCCGACAGCTTCTGGCTCGTCTGCAGCCGCCTGGAACTGCGACAAGTCAACGCAGAAGGGAGGGGGGAGGGTCTCCTGTTTCCAGTGGCGCAACGCAAGGAGTGGTGAGGTAAAATGCTTTACTGCATCGGCGTGTTTTCCAATTTGAGGGCTCTGGTTTTTGGTTGCAGGAATTCGGTGATGCCATGTTTACCCGAATCAAAAACAACTTTTAAATAAAGCAAGGCCCGCGCATCTCCTATCTCTGTCTGCCCCCAACTCGTCATGCCAGTTGCAACTACTTATTCATCTTCCGAGAAAAAAACGCTGTGGGTGTGGGCCATGCAAAAATATAAAGCAGGGCCCGCTACACAATAACATGCAAAACCCCAAAGACTGCCCCAACTATAAGATGCGGAGGAAAGGCCAACGGCGCGAATTGTTGGACACATACCACATACTATAAAACAAATGCTAATTGTTGCCTCTATAAAATATTTATAAATGTAAGGATTAAGGTGTGATTGGGTAATTGGTTATGTGAGAACCGTATTGTCCCCGGTTGTCTTTGTCATACCACGTCAACCGCCGAAGGCTCATGAACGGGAGTCGAGGCGCCACTAGTCGTTCCTCCACCACGTTCAACCTCGGTAGGTGGTCCGGTACGGGTGGGTACTTGTAGCCGTTCACGGTCGCGAACCGGGGCACCGCGCCTTTGAGCAGGGAATCTCGGCACGTTCTGCAGGCCGGTTCTTTGTAGACGCCCGCCGACTCAATACACTGCCGCAACGCGCCCATTTCCCGATTCTTCTCGTCCGACACGCCGCCGGTCGTGGGTAAGTCTCGGGCGAACCAGAGTCGGTCGCACACGGCGCACATGACGCCAAACGGGTTCTCTACAAACTCCCTCTGGAACCTCGCCGTCGCACCAGGGAACTGTTCAGCCGGCGTGGAGTGCTGTCGTCGCCGGGCCTCGCGCTTGCGCTTGGCCTCCGTAGCCCGCCGGCGCCGTTTACATCGCTGGTTCTGTTCTAGGCGGCGGCTTTCCAGGCAAGCGATGTGCTCTTGTTTTGCAAGGGAGTCTGAAGCGATGGACGCAGTGGAAGTCGAGGCTACAGCGGCTTCACGTCGGTTGCAGACCTATTCGCGCTGCTGCATACGTCGCCGCTCTTTCCCCAAAAGGACACGCGCACGACCCATCCTGAGTCTAAACCGGAACTAATAAGAGCGTAGGTAACAGCGTGCAAAACAGACGAGGACGAAGAAACACACGTGACGAGCAGCTGCGCTCGTCATGTGTGTTTCTTCTTCGTCCTCGTCTGATCTTCGCACTGTTTCCTACGATAAATTCCCACCAACGCGCCCAACCGTCCATTCTGCTATGATAGCTGGAAAGGTTCCCGCCATCTACGAGCGACGGCGACAACCAGACTGGTTGTGTGCTTGTCGCCGTCGCTTATAGATGGAGGTAGCTGTCCAGAGGTTTGTGGAGGTTTGTGTCGACAAGAGTTTGGTACCGGACATGATCCTGGGAAACCTAGCCCTTAACAGCTCCGCTCTAAAAGAGATTTCGGTTTGTGCCTTTATGAACGGCTCCGGTCATATAAGACTACGCTGACGAGACGAACGAGGGTCAATTTGCAACGACGATCGCCCGTGAAAGGACAAATGTTGCGACGGTAGCCGAGCCGGCGCCAAAGAAAGACGGCTGCACTCACCGTATACGCTCGCTGCATTTCCCGGGAGCGTTCCTCCGCTGGTCGATCTCGGCCTTCTTGATGCGGATCACCTTCTTGAGTGCCGTGGCATCCTGGCGAAAAAGAAAACCGTGAAGCCGTCATGGCAGTTCACGAGCGGGAACCGGGTGCCGTTCAACACAGGCCACCGAAAAACAAGATTTACTTGTCTGCTCTCATTAAAATGCCCGTTCGGGATCTTTACCTTGTAGATGAGGGACCCCGGCTCGTTGAAGGTTTTGGCGTTCTTCACCAGAAGCATAAGATCCTTCTCGAGTTCTGCCAAGGACGCGTACGACCCGTCCTGGATGCGCGTGGCGATCATCTTGAGGTCCACGGGCTCGCTGATGATCCGGTAGTACTCTGGATACAGCTATGAGGGGAACAAAGCGGGGCCCAAGTCAGAGGCTCTAAAGAAGTGAAAAAGCGACCCCTCAGTCTGCACCATAAGGTCGTGAAGCAGACCCAAAAGAGGGCAGCTGAGGCCCTCTTTTGGGGGCCTCAGCTGCCCTGCCCTCGACATCGAGAGGTCATGGTCATGCTCGCTGCATCAAGGACCGGGATACACATCTTGCATGTTAATTTCCAAAAAGAAAACTAATTTTTCGTCCCTTCGCATTTGCTACGTAAAAATTCAAACATTGGTACGTCTACAGTTGGTGGAAGGCAGACCTAACAAACGCCTCTTCTCACTTTACACCGCACCCTATACTCCGTTTCAGCCTACGATGTACCTCAGCAGACCCCCGTTGTGAGCCACGCTACCAATCCAGCCTTTCGTGAGGGCGGCGTAATTTAACGCCCCGCGTGCCACTTTGGCAAACCGGCCATTTGTTTGGTCGGTTGGAGCCACCGGAGCAATGCAACGGCTGCGGTGGGTCATAGCCTCCTTTGCGGTAAAGAGGAAGCTGAAATGGGGCACAGAAGCCCTCGGCGCAACGAGTCTCTGAGGGGAAACATGCGGGACCGCCCGCTGCAGACTCGACTCGTTCGAAGACGTCGTAGGCAAGAGGGGCACGTACCACCCTGGACGGGAGCAGCTGGAACATGGAGCTGACGCACCGGCCCTCCGAGTCCGTGGCCATCATCACCGCAGTGAAGAGCTCCTCGTAGTGCTCTTCGTCCGACGACTCCCCCCCGGGGCACGGGGTCTGCGGGTCCTGCACACAGTGGGGAGCACAATCTTACACGCCCGCGTCGGAGGACGCGCCGGACTTCCGTCGAAACCGGCTGCGCAACGCGTCGTCCAAAACTATGGTGCCTCAAACGCGTTTCTGACTTGCGTGTTTGGCGTCCCATCTTGCCTGTGCATCGAAGGCAATACCAAAGCGGCGACAAATGTCGTCGCTTTGGCGAACCAAAGCATCGTGCTTCTGCGACCCAGGCGGTCAGGCATAGAAGTTCCGGCAAAAGGCACGAGTCAATGCAAGTGTTTAACTTTGCTGTTCAAACTTTCATCTCAACAAAGCTGTCCGTCGTTTACAGTCAGTGGATCGTGTTGCCGCTTCGAGCAATGTGGTGCGATTCAATGTGGCCCCCGTCGAGTGCATTCCGTGGCCTCGGTTCCGCAATTGCCACAAAATTAGCTAGACCGCGGTCCAGAGGCACCTACCGTCGGTTGCTTCGACGCTATTTATAAGAACAAAGAATTTCGATCTGTAGGCATAACGGCCGCAGAGTGGCGGCAAGGTTCGGCAAAGGCAAACATCTTCGTTTGGCTTCCAAAAGTCGGGACGCAAAAGCAGGGGTGCAAGCGGGTGCCGCCGTGAGTCAAGCTAACTGGTCATCCGACAATAAAGCAGAAAATTACCTTAAAACGCAAACCATTAAAAAAAAAGAAGAAAGCAGCAAAACGTTACAGCGTTTGAGGAAATACGACACACGCGATCGAGAAACGCCCGAAGCCATTGCACGAACGCCGGATGTCTCTAACTCAACCGTTACGCCAAGAGCAGGTATTTGTCCTCCATTACCGAGGAGCCATCACTATGACGAGGCCCGTGCGCCGGCAGGCCTCGCCCGGACTCGAGTGCCTGCGCGGAAGCGCTCACCATGTCGTCGTCGTCGTCGTCCCTGATGGTGAGGAGAGCCTGCCTGGCGGAGTCAAACGCCTGCCAGAGGCCCTCTGCGTCCTTGCATTCCTGCGAATCTTCCTAAAGCAAACGTGCGGGATATCGTCAGCCCCAATTTACTCACTCGCTACCCAATATCCCACAAAGTTACAAACCTACCTACGAGTTAACGAGGGTCACAAATTGACAAAACAATGCAGAGCACATGTTCGTCCACTTCTTTTGCAGGTGCCGTGGTGACATCAGAATGCCGAGCTCTGATTGGGGACGATAGGTAGACCTCGAGGCAGCTTGCTTTGAGGTCTACCAAACTATCCTTCAATCAGAGCCGATCAGAGCTCGGCGTTCTGGCGTCACCACAACCCACTGCAAAAAAAAGCAGACGAACATGCATTCCCCATAAGGTTCACAGTCACGTTAAAAAAGTAAAAAAACGAATCTGGAGATTTTTTTTTTTATATTTTTGACTGTGGTGTGCTTTTTTTTTAGCTCCTGTTGACTACTTTATTTTCGCAAGCTTGACATTCAGTAAATTTTGCGGAATGTGCTATTGTCTGAGGTTTTTAAGAAAAGGCAGAGGAAAAGCACTTCCCACATACTAGTCCGAAAACTTTTCGTGCAAATCGCATCAGCAAATGCCACCAATCGGAAAACATACTTACCAGCCACCAGCTGATGGCGGCAGAGCTCACGTAGCAGCCGCACCGAGATACATACGTTAGGGCGTTATGATACAAACCAATAAAGGACATCAGGGATGCCCTAGCAGAGTGCTGAGGCACGTTTGTCCCGCATTCCTTACTTTTTGTCCTGTCCCTTTAGCGCCGCTTTTCATCACGTTCACATGGTAAACTGGGGATCTCTCTATGTGCAACTAAAATCTCGGTGACAGCCGCGGCAAGGCCAAGCAGCTTTGAAGACACATTCCTTTTCGACACAATCTTTAAATACGGTTGAGTTATCTTGTAGAGTCGTGTTTCGTTGATTTGGATGCTTCCGTTCCCCATAAAAAATCGTCCGTCATACGAGTCGTCCGTAATAATGAATCGGCACGCGACCTCCCTTAGCAAAAGTGCCGGTGCGAGAGCGTAGGTGGCTTTCGCAGGAGGAACTTGCATCCGGACCTTTCTTCGTCCCAGACGTCGCTTTCCACCAATCAATCAATCAAAATTTGATTGATTGGTGGAATCAAAACACCAACTACTAGGGTAAAAAAAAGGAACAGGGCAGACAAAGTCTCGATTGAGGCTGTGTCTCAATTTGAGAATTTGTGTTTGTCCCATCTCTTATTTTACCCTAGTCTCCGGGTTTTCCATAATCACGTTAATCGCTAACAAGTGCATTGATCTAACTTGGGGATGTGGCACGGTGACACGAGTATAGGTGCGTAGTATTGAGCTCGGACAGAAAAGTGGTGCTAGGACAACACTCCTATCTAAATTTGCGCATCGAAAAGGGCCCACCAAAAGTAAGAAGGACTGTCCGAACGCGCTCGGTCATCCTCGGCTCGGTCAGTTGTCACGGAAACGAGTTAAACCCATGGTGACGCGTGTGACCCTTTCTGACCAACCGCGGCGAAGCAGAAAGGCGCGGCGTTACTCTGGCAACTGCAGTGACTCTGGCTGGAACTGCACTGATCTCCGCACCCCGTTGACAGGCAAAAGAAACTCGCCTTGTAGTAGGCCTTGGTGTTGGCCACCATGAGCTCCACGTCGCTGGCCATCTGGTCCACGTGGGCGTACTCCTCCGTCTTGATCTTCTGGTGGATGCGCAGCATGTCCATTGGGTTGGTCACCACCTCGTGGTAGTCCACCTGGCTCCTGCCAGGGGGAACAGAGGGGACAACGCATTGCACGCGGAGCAGCCGTAACGCCAACTGTCGCCCCACGGTGTGGGTCATTTCTTGCCTCCAAGAAGAAGCTTGGTGTTGGGCAACACGAGTTAGGGGCCATACATGCAATTTCATCTCAGCCCCTTGCAAAAGAACCCATGAATTTATAAGTTTTACATCTAGAAATCGGTCCGAATGGACGTGCTCCACAAATGCTCCGTCATGTTGCGACATTTGAGTACGCCCCTTTTTTCCTGACCTGCGTGGTTGCAAGGTGCAAAAAATATGTGTAAAGGGCACGAAGTGCCTGACAAAGACCGACATCACAGCATCCGGTCGGTTACTCAAGAGAAAGCAAAATTCTCGGCTTCTGGGGGCAATTTTAGGGTGAAATTTCTACAATTCTCCGTTGGAATTTCAGCGGCATAATCAGAAGCATCCAAACTTGCCAAGGAAGTGTGACACGTTTTTAGGGTGCTGGAGGGAACATGAAAGCCTGTCGGTTTAGTTTCTGCGAAGTGTGGACAGAACATGGCCCACTTGCTCAAGTATCGTTGGACAGAATGTCACTCAATGAAATGACACCTAATCGTCGTAATGAAGAGCAACACATTATTCACTGAGACACTAGCAAGCTCGAGCGTAAAAGAAAGGCGAGAACCAGCGCACCTTTTTCGGGGGGCTTTGAGGAAGCTTTCGCAGAGCAGGTGTCCGTCTTCGGCTTTGCAGTTCTGCAGGGCACTGTACAGCGACTGCAGCATCTCGGGCTGTGGGGCACGTCAAAATTTCTGTCAACCTCACAGTTCCGTCAAGCCAGACAACTGAACGGTTAGAGTCCCTTAATGAATTAAAGATATATAAATATCCAGAACCATTTCTGTTTATAATGAAGCAAATGATTTTTATAACAAAGCAAAGTTAGGCAAAAAAAAAAACAGTGGCACTCCCTCAATGTCAACTTCCAGAAACAGTACCCGATGAAGGTTAGGCGTTACCTTTCAAGGCATTAGGGGAACAAACAAGATTTTTCCTTGTTCATCTCTAGATTTTAGTGTTGCTTCATTACTTTGCCATTATTTTCAATTTGAAAAATTGGCGATCCCTATTAATCACAAACTAATTTACACAGTCGAAGATTTGTACTTGGCGGATGGAGTGAGTATCTCGTGCAGAGAGAGCATCTGAAATAATTTTCGCCAATATCCGTAGAAAACTGAAGCAAAGTCCTCTTCCGAAAAACAAATAAATATATAGCCCGAGGCTCAAACATCATGTAAAATTGGGCTCCTCCAAGAACGAGGTGCATCTAGCCTATTGAAGAAAGGGTCACACGATCAAAAGATACAAGTCCCCGAGTCCTCACCAGATCCATGCTCTGCTTCCTGCGTTTCCCGTCGTCTTCTCTGTCCTCCGGTAACCTCTTCCTCTTAGGCATGCTGACAACTTCCCGCCCTGGTGCCAGAGTCAAGCGTGAGAAAAGGAGGCAAAAAAATCGAGGTATCAGGGACCGTAGTCGGTCGCATTCGACGCTTGAACTCCTCTCTTCAATATGTTGAGAAACAGCACTTTCCCACACACACCGCTAGGTGTTCAGAAATATTCGTAAGGTATCTACTTTCACACAGCTGAAGTATGACCTTCAGCTACATGAAAACAAGAGCTGAAGCACCAAGTTACTTTAAGTTATGAGTGATCTTCAAACATTCTAAATGAGAAAATAAAGCCCAAATATGAATGGGGGCAAGGGCCTTCTACTGCCGCTAATGGGTGCCACTGTCTTACTGAGGGGTTCTGGAAATCACCTGCTTTGGTTCAGGTAATGTTGCGTGTTGGGGACTTCTGCATTGAGGTTACATTGCTGGTGTTAATACGGTGGAGAAACCCCAAAGTTCTCACTGAAACACACAGTATGTGGTTAGTGGTAAAGTCACACTGTTAGTGGTAAAGCCACACTTCACACTGTCCAGGCAAGTTGTCTGACTTGGACAGACTCTTACGAGTGACACAAACTCGTTGTCACGAGATTATCGACAAACCACCCCAAACACCCGCATAATAGAAGATCGATTCCGGGTCATGAGCAAACTACTTATAAACCTTTTAGCATGATCATATGCATATTCAGTGATGTTACAAATGCATATAGCGCGTATTCAGTGATGCCACATGTTCAGTGAGCTTCGAGGAAGCAGACTTTCCGTCATTACAGTTTCACTAATTAGAGGCTAACTTATATAGAACCGATCTCATATACAAAGCTTTGTCTCCTAAGCTAGTAACAGGTGTTGGGAGTAAGCTCCGGCCCAATGGAGCGATACCACATGCAGGATTGTTTACTTCTTGGTGTTCGTGAGCTTCCCGATTACTTTTCGACGCGAACAGATCTGTACCTCAATCACTCCGTTGATGCTAGCAATGTTTATAAGCAACCTTAACCAACACAAACGGCGTAGCGCCTTCATTTCAAGCTCCGCGCGCGTCAGTGGGGGAGTAATAGCTTCGCCGCCTTCACTAGCCAGAGCAAACCTACCAGTGAAACGCGGCAGCGTTGACGGTAGTACTAGTTACACATAGTTCCTCCCTTTTGATTAAAAGGTAAAAAGCGATAGGAGAAAAATAAACCCGCAGCTTGGCGGGGAAATGTAGTGAGGGGCATTATTTGGCCTGTTTGCATGCAAGGCTTCGTCCAGTTTCAGCTGGTGGAGAAACCTACCTCAGAGGCCGAGACCCGATGCGATGATTCGTCTGTAGTAGACTCGGAACTCTACCCCCTTTGCCTAATGAACCATTAACGCATTTAGTGTATCACCAATGGAATTAGGAATTAAATTTTAGACTACTAACATTACAACCACAACGAACCTCCGGTTGTTTGCAAAGCACTCTTTGGTTCTCGCTACGTCCGTGAAAGCGCGAGACTAACGGCCGGACACGGCCAGTGTTGCTGCTACACAGAACGCGGAGCCCGCCATATTTTCTATCGATCATCCATCCATCAAAAATGGCGTCTGCGGTGTTTTGAAGTGTTCAAGCGCTTTGGTCTTCAATGCTACGAGCCCATCCAACATCTCTCCCGGTGATCTTCCCGGTTTGCTAGACTAGGGAATGGCCAAAGACAACCGACAGAGGCACTGCTTCGTCCCCGGTTGCCGCAGCGGCTGCGTGACGCCGCACTCCAAGGGTCAGCTGAGGAGCCAGAAGCTGTCCCTGTTCGCCGTTCCGACCGACGACAACCGCTTCCAGGCATGGCAGAGGGCTCTGGCCCGCTTCGACAAGCCGCTGCAGAAACGCTGCGTGCTCTGCGAGCTCCACTTCGACAATCGCTTCATCCTCAGGACATACAGGCACACCATCCAGGGCGAAGTGGTCGAGATACCCCGAACGAGACCGTCGCTCGCGCCTGACGCTGTACCCACGCTGTTCCTGAACCCGCCGAGACCGACCCGGGCCAAGCGACGACTGCCTCGCCGGGCAGCTCAGACGCCAAAGTCAGACGACGGCGGTTTCAGCGAGGACGCCGCGAGAGACGACAGCGGCTCCTCCGACGCGTCCGCGAGCCCCGTCGCGGAACCGAAACGGACCGTGACACCCCACATAGTGACGGCACGCCGGGCGTCGCCAGTTCCAGCTAAGTGCACCACGACTGACGGGCCAACGCTCACGGAGCTGCGCCCTCTCGTGCTCGTCCCCTACGCAACCCCTCCTGCCCCGTGTCCCGTTCCCGCGCCGCCGACGACGTTAGAGCTAGACGCGCCGGCCTTCGTCGCCTCCTTCGACCCATCCTGGCTGCCCAATCGCTACTGGACGATGCACCACGTCCAGCATGGCAGCCAGTGCGTGGCGTTCTCTTTCTGCACGCTACTGGGCGGCCAGCCCGCCTTCACCAAACTGCTCGCGTGCCACGAAGAGCGAGACTGCCGCATCCGCTGCGAGTCCTCTATCCAGGGCACGCCGGTGCGCACCGCGACCGTGACCACAGCGCTAGAGGTCTGCAGACTCATCGAAGAGCTGGACGGTCTCAAGCTGTGCGAGGGCGCGGCCGCCTCCGACGAGTTCGCCCTGAGCAACCTGCCCCCGTGCAAGGCAGACCAGGGCAAACTGCGCTCGGCGAGCTGCAACCGCACCTGCGCCAGCGTCAGCAGGGCCTGCGACCACTGCAAGTACCTGCGCAAGCTGCTGCAGAACAAGGCCTCGTACCACAAGCGCAAGGCCGGCAGCCAGCCACCCAATCAGCCACTGCCCGACGGCACGGTCGTGGTGGAGGCCTTGAAGACGCAGCAGATGGCAGAACACACGGGCGAGGAAGAGTGGACGCTCGAGTGCACCTTCTACCCCGTGTCTTGAGCCGGGACGAGGCACACTGTCAGGCGTAACAAGGTTCCTTTATTTCGGGCAAGACACATACACACTCGTTGATACACAAAGTGTGGCCCTGCAGAAGAAGAAAAAAAAAAAAAAAGCTCTTCCAGGGGGGGAGGTTATCTACATGTCCGGCAGTTTCCTATGTACAGTTGCACGGGCCTTCTTGCCGTACATCCGGGTGCGAGTGGCCCCCGGGTAGTTGTGAATAAATTACAGTGGAATCTGTCTTTGGTCCTTGTTTTTCCCGAGCACACCGTCACACACCGTCACGGGAGACTCTCTCGCGGTCTGGCTGAGCAGTCCATGTGGATATGTACACGCACAAAGGGCCGTCGCCCGCTAGTCGCAGTCCAGGGAGATTATGTCTGGAGTGGAGCGGGCCTTCCGAGCAAGTCCTGTGGAATACGAGGGCATCTGAAGACAGACAGACCACGCGGTGGGGTCCAAGTTAATGCACAGCCAAAACCCCTCCCTTTCACACGGGCCCAGCTCTCGACAGACTGGACAAATCCAGACGGTCGGTCTGGACCGCAATACAAAGAAACCGAAATCTGGCAGAGGTTCACCGAAGAATGCCCCTAAAATGTCTGCCACAGTCTAACTCCGGGAGACATTGAGATCTGTCGTACCGGACAACTATACAAGAAGTGTGCACTTTCTAAACGCAGAGGGAAAGGGTTGCTAAACTGGGTTCCTAGTAGTGATGGGCCGAACTTTTGCCGAATCGAAAGTTCGGCGCCGAATCTTGGGATTCGGCAAAGCCGAACTTTTCGAAGATTCGGCAAAAATACATTGTTACCAGACTTAACGTTGATATTTAGTTTTTCCTGGCGAAAAAAGGTTTTATGTTTTTTTTTTCTTAACTTAAATGCAACATGTAATGCATATTGACACAGTTATTACTAAATAAGGTGATATTCTACAAGATAATTGTATCGGTGTCGTTGTTGTGTGTTTACTGGCAATTTTAATGACTCCTTGCAGAAGTGACGTAACAACGAGGTTGGGAGAAGCGAGCGTCGCGCAGTGGCGCAGTCACGAATCACGCTACAAGAGTTTCGGTTTTGAGGCATTATCAGCGCAAGCCTGCATGTGTGTGTACCGTGTGTACATTGTTAAAATGAAGGCAATAACGCTGCGTCCTTGCTTTCTCTGACAGTCAACGGTTTGTGCGCGCACGAAAACGAATGCAACGGCTGCTGAGCCTTCATCAGAAGAGATAATATTATTGTAAATATGCATGTTTTTCGATTTGAGTCACTTGATGTCAGCTTTGCATGAAAGTGTGCGTGCCATATTCACAACGTCTTGTTTTAACCTTTAAAATACCGGTTTCTGGTGTTAGATCACACACAATTGTTTAGGAAGATGGGGAGAGTTAGGCATGTCGGATGTGCAACGTCGAGCATTATAGTTCTGTGTTTCGTTTTATGCAGGTACATGAAAATCGCTAAATAACGCTAATTCGAAAAGCAAATATTATTTTGTTTTGGCACACACTACTTCTGAGCCAAAAACAGAATTGCTATAATTGCGAGGAGTGCTTTAAAGCAATTGTCGGCCAATGTTTTAAAGGGGCACTGACAACCCAAAGGTCATATTTTTTTTTATTGTCTAAAACGATGCAACTTGTAATCATAGACACGCAAAAAAAAAATGCATCGCGAAAAAAAAATTTTTTGCGCGCGCGCGCGCCTTTTTAGTTTTGGCGTTTAAATCTCCCGCCGCCACCTCCTTGCTTCTTTTGATCGGTGACGTCAAAAATCAGGAAATTTAGAAGCTTTGTAGGTGACATTTCTATAACATTTAATAACGGCAATCGTAAAACATGTTTTTTAACGCAATTGCGAACGCACTACAGCCCCTCTTTTTGAAATACCAGAAATCAGAGTTCGGTGTGATGTTGCTTCCTAGATTTGTACCCTCCCTCGGAAAACTTGGCGGCGCTTGTTGGCGAGCTTGGCGAGTCGGAGAAAAACCGGCGGAGGTCCGAAAGAAAGTCGAGTCGCAGGAGACCGCAAAATTTGACTCACTGCACTGGCGCAGATCGCGCGGGAACTTCAAATTCGGCATTTGGAAATTGTTTTTTTAATTCACAAATACTGAATTTTAAAGTTTCAAATTTTGAGGGTAATGTCCCGACATCGTTTTCGATCGTTTCGGATAATTAAAAAAAATATGATTTTGGTGTGTCAGTGCCCATTTAACTACCTCGTTGCATCACTGGAAATGTCAAAGGAAAATCACGTTATCCCAAATGTACCACATCATTTGTCACTTGCGCAGTGGACTGTGTAAATTACTGGTCGATCTTCCATCCCTGAGGCAGAAAATGTTGAAAAGAACCACACTCACTCACAAACACACAGTTATCGTGTTGCCTAGTCCACACCGCGCCGTAACCGCTGGTTGTACTACACTGCACGATAGTAACTGCACGACTGCACGGCGACCATTTGCAATCCATGGCCCCGTCGCGTTCTCGCGCGTGCGCAGACATTTGCCGAATTTTTGCCGAATCTCTGCCGAATCTTTGCCGAACTTTCCATCAAAAGTTCGGCATTTGCCGAACTTTGCCGAATCTGAAGTTCGGCAGATTCGGTCCATCACTAGTAACTACACGACCGCACGACGTCCATTTGCAATCCATGGCCCCGTCGCGTTCTCGCGCGTGCGCAGACATTTGCCGAATCTTTGCCAAACTTTTCTTCAAAAGTTCGGCATATGCCGAACTTTGCCGAATCTGAAGTTGGGCAGATTCGGTCCAGTTCTTAGAAACCCAGAGTATAGGTGTCCTTGGGGGTTCCTTCTAGTGACCCAACCTGTTCATCGCAAGTACTGTAGAGCAGTGCCACCATTTCTCTCCTCCCTGTCCAAAAACGGCAAGTTCTCAATATCCGCGCAAAATAAAATCCAGTTATTGCGCATTATTGTGCAAGAGCCTCTCCACCTTGCAAGCTCTGCGCAACAGTTGGGGAAGTCTAATGCCCAAGCCCCACCAGAGTGACAAGCATAAGTACTGTGTACAGCTAACACTCATACAGCCAAAATGTTTAGCATTTCTGCTCCAGGACAATTCATCAATCTGCACAACGCAAACATGTGCAGTCCCAAGCTGGCGACGAAAGAAACTCAACTCACGGGTCGTTCGGAGTCGTTGGTCAGCAGCGAGTACAGGTCAAAGTCTGCAAGGAGAATCGTGAAGGTCACCCCAGGTTCACGAGCACAAAAACGGCGATATGTCAGCCAAGGTGTTTCAGACACCGGCCACTACGATTCAGACATTCTCCGATAAACGGCCCACGAACCGTGGAAAATAATCTTGGGGTACCTCAATGGCAAAAGATTGCCCCATATTGTGTTTCGTGCAACATTGCTGCCAAAGATGCGAGCAAAATTAGTTGCACAATATCATACGCAGTACATTAGTTTTCCCCCTGGTCCTTGAACATGGGGTATCCAGAACATTTATCAAGGGCCCAGTGGAGAGATTACTCATAGTCAAAGGAAGAGACACCACCATTGGCACAGTTTTCTCAAGAGAAAGTTAAAGAGAAAGGAGGTAAACCCATCTCACTTCCAACTTGCAATTTCTGAAACAACCGTTGATAAAACTCGAGTAGGACCGCCGCGATAAGCTGTGCATCGTTCCATGCAACCCATAGATTCATATAATAATCTTGAGGGAAAGGTCCCATCATATTAGTTTCAGACGCTTCGGAACAGTTGCGTTGATGTGACCATATTGCTTGCAACGCTTTGATGTACTGTATATTGCCGCGTATTGGTGAACCCCCCTTAAACAGACCCTTTTCAGAAATCCATTAAACAACATTGATGGTCATTTTTGCTTGCTCACAAAGCGTGTAACTGTACAGAGTGTGACACTGTTAGCGCGAACAAGCAATCGCCAGTTTTCTGTTTTTCTCTAAAACCGAAAGGCTGTCATCAAATATATCATTGTTATACAAAGAGCTCATCTAGGTCTCTAATATAAGGGGTCATATTGTATGCCCACTAATACTCTTTCCTAACAAAATGCGAAGAGGCACCGATGTCGTGTTCGCGCTAACAGTGTCGCGATGTGAACCAGAGTCCTCGCCGAATGCTGACACAGAGCTCGTTTCCAGTACGAGCTGAGCGGAGCGGAGTCCACGTCGAACACTGACACAGTTCTCATGTCCAATACGTGCTCAAAGTATGTGAGCAAGCAAAGCCGGACAGGCGTCGGCGCAGACAGTTAAAAAAGGTCTATTCTGACCAGTAAAAAAAATTTCTTTGTTGACAAATTTTATTTAGTAGATACTTACTTTTAAGATACTTATTTCTGAAAAGGTTCACTTATACGTGGCAATTTACGGTACACAAAGAAGCAGAAGAACATAGCTTGCAAGGTCTGTATCTAGAATTTTTTATAGCTTCATTTTGCAAAAAACAGCGGCGACACACATTGCATAAAAAATGGGCAAATCCGACAAGCACTCGAATGACTTCAACTCGTCGCGACAGAACAAACGCGCCCAACCTATCGCCTGCCTTTCTTCCCTTGCTCTCTTCCTCATTCTTTTCCCCGGGACCGCCGATGTTGGCGCCGATTTGCCGCATACTGACCCCGTCCCCGACGCAACGGAACATTCGCGCGACACACTTCACGAAGCAGTAGCACTTCATACGAGGGGACCGAACCCGCTTCCCCGGGACTAACCGCGCCTCCCTTCGCGTGGGGGGGTGGGGCACCGGCCGGGAGCAAGGTGTGGCGGCTGCTCACTGGTATAGTGGTACATGGGGTGCGACGAGGTGAAGTACTCCGGGAAGGGGCTGGAGACCGGCGGGTAGTAGGGCGGCGTGCTGGCGTCCATCACGCCGATGCCCGGGTACAGGGAGCCGCTGGGCAGGCTCCCCTGGGCCAGGCCGGAGCCAGACGACTCGTGCAGCCTGGGAACAGAGCGGCCAATGGGGCCTCTTCTCAGCGCCCCGGCTCCGACCCCTTTCACCCTACTCTGCTCTCCGTCGCGAAAAACGGGAGTCGCAAACGCGCCGCAGCTCGGAAAGGTCAGTCGGGGCAATACGGCACGACGTCACTCAGCAAACACTCTCCCTATGCGTACACTGGGAAACACCGGACTGGGCAAGTAGCTTAGGCAGACAAGTTCCTTTCACCTTGCAAGATCCACACTCAGCGACCGTCCAAAATTTAGAGACGACGGCAATAAAGTTGGCAAGCTCGATGCCCATTATCTAGGTTTTGCACGTCTTATGCATCCTAGCCAACAGTAATTTACGAGGAACGAGGGGTGGCTGTCTTAATGGGTGCAAGTGCAAACTCGGTACTTTGCAGCACTCTCTTTCCTTGGGATGTACGGAGTCAATTACCGCTGTATTTAGACAGAGCCAAGGACACATTCAGTGCACCTCTAAGCCGGTAAGCAGCGAAGGTGGCAAGCGCAAGCTTGCAGCTTTGCCAGGTGCTGCCGTTGCACAAGCAACAGTGCAGGCCACACATTTAGGAACAGGATGACCGACTCTCGTGACGCAGTGTCTGTTGATCGCACACGACTGTGGAGGTTGCATTCAGAGAAGACTTGCGCGGCGAGTAGGTCTCGGCTGCATCGACGAGGTGATTTGAAACGCCTTTTGGCTCGTGGGACCGGGGGCTCAAGTTTCTCATTCTTGCAGCAAGCCCAATTGCATCCGTGCAACAGTGGGTTTCGCAGGCTGCCATTTTCCTCGACGAAAAGTTCTGTAACTTGCTTTTAACTTCTGGATCAGATAATGTCAATGTTTTAACCATCTCACCCCAACTGCTAGTGCCACATTTCGGTAGAAATGCACTCCAGTATCAAGATTAATGCTATCCAAGTTCGAATTGTTGAACGTGCGTAGGTGAAAAGAGTCGGAAAACATAACAGATTTCTCGTATTATAGCGATCCTATTTTCTTGAATGCAACGATAAAAAAATGGGGCTATATTTATTCATCAACTTTATTTATGCTCGAGGCACACCGAACTTGTAAAGTGTGAAAAATTCATTCACCGCATAAGGGACAGCACTCCTCGAACGGAAGCCAGTGCTACGAAAGCGGGAAACTGAATTAAACGTGTAAATTTAGTGCCGTTCCTTCGTTAGAAACACCCCCACTGCAGGGTAAATGGTGCCAAATACTATGTTCAGCCAGGGTGAACGCAACATACTACGTACATTACGAAGAAGCTTGCCATTAATGTAGCAGGTGGGATATAACGAAAAGTAAATTGAGCCCTGTCTCTAAGAGGTCTTCACTAAATGCAACCGTTGTTCCGCCACGGGCGGTGCTCCCACTACTCCAGGGAGCAGCACCGTCAAGTAAAAAGAGGCGAGCCACACAAATTCAACGCAATCTTATTTAAACCAAAGAACAAAAAAATTTTTTTTGTACAGTCAACGAATTTACATTATCACAGCTGCACGTGGGCCGACCGATAGTCCGTCTGCCGGAACGCCACGAACGATGACTCCGCGGCGGGCCCTAGTCTTCGTAGGAAGGACGGGGGCCGCGATAAACTCCGAGCACCCTCGACCGCGTCCTCGAAGCCACGCAGCTGCTTGGCGGGCGGTCTTCGGCTCCGTTGCGTCGGGTGCGACTCCGAAGATTGCAAACGTACCGCTCTTTGCACTCGAGCAGGACAGCTGTCCGGCGAGGGAGCTGCCGCCGTCGGAGACGGCTCGGAGTCGGGTTGTTGGAGGACACCCGGCCAAACCGGAGGACACCTACAGACACGATGCCCACTCCGTTTGCCCGAGCTGCCCCTTCTAGCTTAGTGGTCTTCGACTGCTCGACTAACTAAAAGGGAGCTCCGGCAGTTTCTAGAGCGAACCAAACTATCAACACACATTTCAGAATACTTAGGCTTTCCTCTTCCTGGCGTGCTATTTTACAGCCCTTAAATTCAAACCGGCTAGAGAAAATCGCAGACGAAAGGCAATGCCAAAAACCGCCGTTTAAACTTTCACGCATTCTCCGGTAGGGCGACGTCGCACGTCGGGTAACTTGAGAGTCGAACAAGTAACAAAAGAAAAGAACTTTCAGCCTTTCCACTCTGGTGAAGGAAGAGCAGCAGAGCTGTAGCTTCTGTTCTCGGCAGTGGCTTTCCAGGCGAGCGATCTGCTCTTCTTTCGCAACGAAATCTGACGCGCTTGACGCAGTGAAACTTGAGGCAATAGCGGCTACGCGGCGGTTGCGGAACCATTCGCGCTACTGCGCACATTGCCGCTCCTTCCGCACCGCTCTTCTTCCTCCGAAGGAAGTTTGCCGCCATCTATGAGCGACAGCGGCAACCGGACAATCGGCAAGCCGGTTGTCTGGTTGCCACCAGCGCTCATAGATGGCGGTGGCTATCTAGAGTGTTGTGTCGAGATTTATTTGTCCACGGACACAATCCTGGGAAAACTAGCCCTTAACAGCTCCGCTGTGAAACTGTATTTTTCGCGTGAGCTTATCTAGCATTTGTTTTGCGGCAACCACTCTCTTCCGACCTGTTGGGAACAAGCTGTACTGCCCCCACAATGGCCCATACGGAACGTCCGACGTCATGTTTCGGCGTTATGAGTAGAGCTCCTCGGCCTCCTAAACCAAACCTTAAACTTAAATAACTTCGGGGAAAAATATTTATTGCAACTCGTAATCTGGGTTACCAGTCGAGCTGTGTCTACAGTCGAATCCGGATATATACAGGGTGAAACAAGGGAGACGGCAGGCTCTTTAAATCGGACCGGAAATTCGGTTTCTTAGCCTATCGCGCTACGACTTTGTGCAGCGTTGCCCACAGATGGTGCATTTTTTTTGTAAAATTTGCAAAGAACGAACTTACCTGAGGAGAAAGTAAAGAAAGAAAAAGGCTTAGCTCCTATGGAAACGCAGCGACGCCACCGGTCTTCAAACAACAGGGCACCGTTTCGCACGGGAGTCAAGACGGTCGCGACGCCAACTGCCGCCAACGAACGAGCAGACGAAGCCGAGAGCCGGCCCTTTAGCAGACAATCCTTTCGACTCACAAGCGGCGCGAGCTTTTCTGATATCAGTTGGCAATGCATTATTTTATCATCCTTACTAATAAAACACATTGAATGGACACATAATCAATTAAAAAAATGGTTTGTCGGGTTATTTTGACTGTTGTTTTTTTTCTCGGGGTACTGATGTCGTCTGCTTTGCAGTTAGTCCTTACTACCGCATCTGTCTTTGGTTCTGCGACTGTTATTCGCGCTGTTTTCTTACGTTTGACGTCGGTATGGTGCGTTTAACTCCCAGCGAACGAGCTAAGGTCGTACTTTGGTACGGGGAGTGCCATAGGACGAAAGAAGTCCGCCGACGCTTCCGAACGGAGTTCAGGCGACGGCCTCCGAGCTCGCCTGCCATCCTGCGATGGGTGAGGCGTATGCTCGTTTCGTTGGCGGCGTTCGTTGCGCCATCTCTGGTCTCCCGTACGAAACGGCGCCGTGTTGTTTGAAGACCGGTGGCGTCGCTGCGTTTCCATAGGAGCTAAGCCTTTTTCTTTCTTTACTTTTTCCTCAGGGTAAGTGCGTTCTTTGCAAATTTTACAAAAAAAATGCACCATCTGTGGGCAACGCTGCACAAGTCGTAACGCGATAGGTTAAGAAACCGAATTTTCCGGTCGATTTAAAGAGCCTGCCGTCTCCTTGTTTCACCTGTAGAATTCAAAGGGGATCGTAAATAGTTCGATATATCGATAATTTGATATACAACATGTTAATGCGCGACAAATGGGACCTTACCAAATAAAGCTTCTAAGAGCCGCTAAATACAGTAAAGCCTTAGTCTGTGAAGATCACAAACCCCCGCGTTTATGCGACTGTGTTTGCAGTCGTTACGCCTGACCACGAAACAGCGCCAACAACAAAGCACAAAAATAATTTAAAAAAAATGAAAAAAACAGAAAAAAGCAAGCTGCATAAAAAAAAACTGATCCACAGAATTAAGCTAAGCAAGCAACAAAAAAATAAACCTCACTAAATTCAGGCAGCAAAAAAAGAGGCAAAAAAAAAGAAAAAACGAAACCAGAAAGAAAAAAGGTAAACAAAGATAAGGGGTTTAAAGTGTGATTGTTCAACCGTTGTGTGACAACACTCGACGGAAATAGGACTTTTTGTCTCATTTTATTTGAGGCTCTGTAGGATCGCATAACGTGGGGTGTTTGGGGGAAATCGGGCAAAGAGTGTACTAGTGTGCTGAACCAATTTCGAGGCAACTCAACGACCATTAATATCTTGCAAACGCTAACCTCTCCACTCCTTTTAGGGGTGGAGAGGTTAGCGAACGGCGGACGGCGGACGGACATGGCTAGCCATGTCCGTCCGCCGTAGGCCACGTCGGGTGCTCGTGCTTCTGCTCCTGAGATCACGTGCTCACGAGCACGTGAGCACATGCTCACGTGCTCGGTGTAGGGAAAAAAAAAAATGGAAAAAAAAAAAACCATGAAAAAATACGAAAAAAGAAAAAAAAAAAAAGAGTAGGGGGTTCTGAGATGCCATTCCATGTCTTCTTAAAAAAAGAAAAAAGAACAACCACACATTCTCCTACTGATATGAATGAAAAGGCTCGGCATGCTGCGGCTCGGCGTCTACGCAGACAGCACCACACAGACTTGCGCCCCAAGCAACATCAGTCACCCACGTGGAGATGCGGTCAATTTTTTTTTTTTTTCTTTTTGAAATGACATTCAAAATCTTTACAGTCCGAGCAGGGGTTCTCAAACGTCTCGATCTCGAAAAATGCCTTAACATCTCCACCACAGCCTAGGATCCCGTCTAATCTTCTCAACGATGCAGTAAAGC
>JABSTQ010007418.1:0-53386 GCA_013358835.2 Ixodes persulcatus
CGTTTTCCCCAAGTCCTAGTAGGGAATTCAAAGCCGCAGTTGCAAACAGCAAGCCCCGCCTCTGTTCCGTTCGACACACACAATTCGCTCCTGCAAAGCCGCGCGAAAGCTCTGCCGTCAATCCACAGAAGCCGCGTTGAACTCGAAAGTAAAGACGGCGCCAAGGGGAGACAAGGGGTAGCGAGCGCCGTTCCTAAGATATGTCCCGCCACCTAAGTTGAAACGGCTTGGATACAAATAAATGCCTTCGGCGTCGGCTGAGGACCCGTGGTAAGCAGCCTCCAGCCTTTAGAGTGCTCGTACCGTTATCTTTCTTTTATTAGCCGCCACGAGAAGTCGTACGCAGGCAGTATGAAGCCCATTAGAGGAAACATCTCCCCCTTCTGGCGCTCGTCGGCTTCTTTCTGTATTCCGCGCTGCGGCGCTGATCCTCAGTGAGGGATGGAGGCGGGACGAAAGCGGGTTATGTTTAAGCCAAGGTTGTGGGGAAGTCCGGAGCGTCTTCCAGGAGAAGCTCAGACCCAGACTACACTGTAACCCAGAGCATTTGCTTCCTCTCTCAGTTGAGAAGAAAGCAATTGGTCACCTGGTTGTACAAGCTGCATCCCCCCACCCCCCCCCCCCCTGGAACGTCTCCTCCAGGTACGTCCCCTCCGCACTTCCCTTGGCAATGAGCACACCTTGCAAATAAGATACCTTTAGTGAGCCCGTGGGCGACAGCATCTCAAAGCAAGCCAAAAAAGACATGCCAAAAGACGAGCCCAGAACCACGAAGAAACCATCAAACGAAAAGTGATGAAAAGGCGGCTGCTAGAGAGGAAGGATAATCCGCTGTGTATAGGATCGCACCCTTGAGGAAGGCAGCTTGGCGTCTGCGTTTGGGAGCTTTCAGGGCACAAATTTTTCGGAGACAACCTCCAAAGAGAGAGAGGGAGACAGAGAGAGAGAGAGAGAAAGGGGACTAGATATGTTGAAGGTATTTTCCCCCCGTGCTCGACGTGCTGGCCTTGTTTGGAAGTGTGCCTGCAGTCGAGGACCCTGATATTTGGTGCGCCTCCCCACTGTCTCTCCACTTCGAAACTCCTGGCGCCGTCCCTGTCGGGAAGACGTACCGTGACCTTGACGGAGATAAACCCCACTTTGGAAGCGCCCAGCAGGCGGGTCCACCCACCGCTGTTTTAATATTTTGTCCCTCGCGTCGATTGCTTACGTTTTTTCTTCGAGCTGACGAAGAACCCCGGGGGGGGGGGGGGGGGGGGGGGGGTTGCCTGGCGAGGCGTTTGGGGGGGGCGATCGCCCCCACCGCCCCCCCCCCTTGGATCCGCCACTGTCTCCACGTGGTGAGTGATGTTGATTGGGGCGAAGCTCTGGTGGTGCTTGTCAGCGTAGACGCTGAGCCGCAGCATGCCGAGCCTTTCGTTCGTTTTCATCCATGTCAGAAAGAGAATGTGTGGTATGGAACGTGGTTATATACGCATTTGAGCATTTGACCGCAGCGCCCTCTCGTCTATAAACGTTGAGCCAATGCATGCAAAGTTTAACGCGATTATATACGCATTTGACCGCAGCGCCCTCTCCTGTATAGACGTTGAGCGGCTACATGCAACGTTTCATCCATGGCATCCCCAGCTCTTGAGTTACTACCACATCTCAGAGCCCCCAACTCGTCCCGCAGTTGTGGCCCAGTGGTTAAGGCGATGGACTAGAAATCCATTGGGGTCTCCCCGCACAGGTTCAAATCCTGTCGACTGCGCAAAAATGTTTTCATCATTTTTTTTATCTGTTTTCTTTTTCATTTTTTTTTTCATCTTTTCTTTGCCCTACACGAGCACGTCAGCACGTGCTCACGTGCTCGTGAGCACTGGACGCCAGACAGATAGACGGACGCCAGACAGATGGACGGACTGACATGGCTAGCCCCTAAGGAGCTTCGCCCCTAAAACTGATTAATTTGTTAGGCGAATATATGCCCCAACGTCAGTGGGCCAGGTATAATTTTCAGTATTGGGAATGGCGTGTACCTTCTTCGCCAGCTCGAGCACTGTGAGCCTGCTGAGGTGGCAAATATCTCTGCTGACTATTTTCGCAAATGTTACTCTTACGAACACCGACCTTTTCCAGACTGAGGGCGATGATATTTGCTATCGTTACTTTTTGAGTACTGGTGAAATTGTCGAAGCGATACGAAAAATGAAACTGAAATCGAAGAAAAACAGCACACATCAGAGCTAAGCTCGGACGTTTGTGCTTTTGATAGAGCTCAACGGAACCTGTATGGAAGAACATTGAGCTGCCATGCACTTTAAAAACATTTACGCAGCTCGCCTTGTGCGTTCTTCTGCCACTTGTGAAGATAAATACATAAAAGGGCATTGCTACAAACTGGAAGTTTGTGAACATTGCTTTGAAAAAAATAGTGCATTGTCATCGGAATCTTCAATACTGCAAAAAAAAAAGGCAACATTTAATGACTTTTTCTTGCACTGTGAAGCCTATGAATTATGCGGCACTATTCCGATTTGAATCTTCATTGCCTCACCCCTACAGTAAATTCCCTAAATGAAATCTGGGACTACGTCCAAGTGTACGGCCAAAGAACAGGACAAGGTTCAAAATAGAAAGCTATTCAGAGAAGGTATCGTGAGAGCTATTGAACAAAACCCCACAGCCTATGCTGGCCAACGCACGGAGCCGTCAAATTTGGCTCCAAAAGCGCTTGCCTGGAGACGCGAATTGTGCCGTCACACCTTGGTCCATCCTCTGAGGTGAACAAAAGCAAACGTGCTCCTCTTATGCCTGATTAGCATAATGCAATTTTGCTTGCGATTCAAAAATTCAAAAGTCGTTCGTGCGGCAAAAAAACAAACAAAAAAATGTATAAAAAGTTGCGGTGCTTGATGTTGCACCTTTCAAATCGCAAGCAAAATTGCATCATGTAAACCGGGCTTTAATGCGCGTTCACAATTGCGACTCAAGACAGTCGCTCAAGCGACTAGCGACAGGCAACAAGTGACCGCCGACGTTCACACTGCGGGCGATTAGCGAGTCGATACTGTATGTACGGCTCTGCCGGCGAGTCGCTTCTCGATAGCTCTGGGGAGCCGCCGTCGATTCCGTCGTTTCCCGCCAGAGCTGGAGTTCGCTTTTCGCTGCTTTCTTATTTTCGTTGTCTCACAGCTACACATCGTCGTTGCGATATGAAAAAGACTCGCTACGTTGGCCTGAGTCCTTCAGAACAGTACAATGAAGCGCAATCGTTACATCGGCGTGCACTCGCTCGAGCTGCCGCGTCGCCGTAGGTACCTGTCAAGTCAAAAGTTGCACGAATTTGCTGCCAGGCCGAGTTCTTTTTCGGGTGCTCCTTCAAATCGGGGTGCTGCTTTTATAAAGATATTAGTATTCTTTAATATCGCCGACCAGAGCCGCAGCAGAGACCTCCGTGACTTTGTATTCATGGCCGCTACCGCGAACCGAGGCGTTGGACGGACATGTTGGTTGCTTCTCACACAGAAGTTGGACGTGCAGGATGTATACAAACACGAGGCGTCCCACACGTCACTTCCGAGGCACCGCTGATTGCTTCAGCCACCGGGCGACTCGGCGACTGATTGCAAAAATCTACCTGGAAGCGACTGCTCTAAACCGGTCGCTTTTGCAAATTGCGACTGTCGTTTTTGCGACAAAAGTTGTCGCGCGACAGCCGGGGCTTGCCAGTGTGAACGCGCCTTTAAAGGGGCGGTGCAACGATATTCGCTTGGTAAGTTGTTTCACTTTACACGAGCTTACTGGCCCTATTGGGATCCCAGTATACTCGCACGCAGTATAGTATACACCACAACCGAGAAACTGCCTGGTTGCGGTGTAATTTCAAGGACATAAGTGAGCGTTTTCTTTCAATCTCTCTTTCGCAAAACTTGAGGACGTAGCGGGGGGTTCGCCGTACCCCCAATAAAAATATTTGAATGCGGCTCATACATTAGACCCGAGCATTGCGTGAGCACTCGATTTGGGCTCGTGATAATCAATAGTCCGAGAAGCATTCGGGTAGTGGCCCCATATCAATGTCTGGAACCCAGTGAGTATCCTGTGCTTCGCCAACCACAGCGGGTGGCTATGAACAACATTGGCGACCTATAATCAGCTCCAGATCACGTGGCCGCTTGTTCTGGCTGCGAGTTGAGGGTGTGAACTCTGCCCGTTTTTCTTAATGTCTTCTGCGACCTCTATCGCGTGTGGTGAAAAACGATCCCGTGTTGCATAGGTCATTAGCGGCAGAGATTCGTTCTAAGCGGGTATTTGCGCAAAGTACAAAAAATGTTGCATCGCCCCTTTAATCAATGCATGTGTAACAATGACGATTCCCGAAACGAGAAATTAACTTCGCATAACGTATACCCCGTTGCAGTGTTTACAAAATCACAACCCAGCTTGCGATCCTCACAGCCCAGCATGCGCATTTTCGTCGCTTCTAGAAGCGAGCAAAACACACACCATTCGCACGAGTGCTGAAAAGGATACCAGCCAGAAGCATTTTTTGGAATGGTTTATTAGCGCCGAGATGTTTCGGTGGCGCAATCTAATGGCTTTTATCCGTGACGCCACGGCCAAGATTCGCTTCGCCCTGATGTTACGAATTGGGATCCTGGCTTCTTATTATTTACAAGTGACAAGTATACGGACGATCAAAGCTCGCAAGGCCCTTGGCTGATCGGTTCAGTTGCCATGGCAATCACCATTCTGGTTCATTCAACTATTCGAAGCTTCGAAAGGATCGTTCTGAACCAATCGCGCCAAGATCGCTATGGAGCATCATCGTATGGTATGATTTCCTCGCCAATATAAGCGCCTTTAGCACTGTGCGTACAATGCACTTTTCAATTATGCTTATCTCCACAGATCTCTTACAATGATATTGTTGTTCTTGCGTATTTCAAGAAAATTATTTTTCAATGCCGCCAAGCTCCGACGCCGCATGTGATGGCGTTGCGAAGATGTGGGCTCGTTTCGCCGGTGTTTGGATGGCAAACTCTCGGTATACAAGAAACGTCTCTATAAAACTATACCGTCATTAGAGAATTTAGATCAGTTTACCAGCAATGGAGAGGTCAAGAAGTAACTGCTCATTCCATGAACCAAAATGGCGACCATTTTCTAAACGTTTTGTTAAAAGCCGAAAGCCTGTGTTGTCTGTTTGTCTTCAATGTCCCTCTTTCGTTATCGTAAACGGAGAGCTTGGCTCTACTTTCCCAGGACCCAGTGACATCATAATATACCAAGCGGGATTAATGCGAGTCATTTAAAATCAATATTGCCCAAAAATTGCGTGTTTTAATTGTCAATATTTGTTTTTCTTTGCGGCTTCAGTTCCGTTTTTCTTCGCGTACACCACGTTCACGGTCAGCGTGGTGATTCCCATCATGCACCTGGAAAACACACTGGGTCAATTCTCGGGCTCCGGAAACCTCGGAATCTTCGATGCATCGCCAGTCTTAAGAGGTGCGTAGATGCATCATCCTTTGAACTTCAAAGTGATTATCGAGTTGTGCGTGTGATGTTCGCTATGTACAATCACATGTTCCACGCAGTTCTAAAACAATTGGCTGTTATCCTGGACGGCGAACCACTCGACTCGTGCAGTATCCATCGCTCGAAGACTGTCACTGGCCACAAATGACAAAACATAATCGCTTTTTGTAACACTAACGGAACCAATTTAACAACAGAATTGTCTCCCTTTTATTTTTTTAAGAGTAACCTTTTTGTATACTACTGTTAGACGATAGCCTTCGAGATTGCTGCAAGGCTTTCTGCCTTTTTGTTTTTACGTGTCCCGTGCGAACGCGCTTCTTTCAGACCTGCTATGGCCACGGGGTGAGCTGTTTTTCCCACCAGAAGCACCGCCGAACTTCCGCTGGAGGAATACGTTCATTGCTGCTGTTCGTGATTTCGGTAACTCTTCCAATGCGGAGAGCAAGTCGTCCGCTTCCTTGTACAGGGGTTGCGGTGACGCCAGAACGACGCCGAGTTCTGATTGGCTATGATTGTAAATATAGTGGGTAGACCTCAATGCTCGATGCCTTAAGGTCTACCCACTATTATTTTCAGTGAACCAATAAGTGCTCGGCGTTCTGACATCATCGCAACCCCTGTGCAAGAAGCAGACAAACTTGCGCTCCGCAGTCACAATTATTTTGGTTTCCTCATGCCGTTTGCTTTATCGGTTGACGGACTCCCCAATTCTGCCGGTATCTTTAAATTACCGAATGCTAAACTCTCTCAGTTTAAACGCGTCTTTGCTCTGTTATTTGGCCAATGACTTTATAGGTTTATTCACGGTGCCCATGGCCTATGCAACAAATGAAAAGGGGGCAATTAATGTTATTGAAGCACTACACGCATACAAAGTACGCGGGAAAGTCCAGACACGTACTCTCCTAGACTAGAAAGTTGATTCTACCGCACGAGACGTACTATACAATATGATTATGAACAAATATTAAATATGAGCACCTTGCAAGGCTTTAACCTCACTCTTGTGTCATTCGCCTTGTTGCATTTAATGTAAAAGGAAAAAAAAAAAAACGTCTCGCTCTCTACTCCGTTTACCCTTAAGCTGAGACTAGCCAATGCAACGTGCAAAAAAGCTCGATGTCATTTCTTTGAAGCGTTCTTCCGCAGAACGAGCGCTCGCGCTAGAAATGCACGTCTCGAAGCCAGGAGCGCGGGCAAGCTCGCGCTTGTAGCTTTGGCTGCTGCTTCAGCTTAAGGGTGAACGGAGTATCGTAACTGTCATGACAAATTGGTAAGTTTGCAATACCCTTGTTAAACAGCGGTTACACGGTCACATTTAACCGCGGTTAACTCAGCTTAACTGCTGTTACGCAGCACCACTGATACCGCACTATACTTTCGAACAGCTATTCCATAAGATGTGAAGAGCGCGCGCGCACTGCTTTGATGGATGCTCAAGATGCTCGAGCGCACGTTCGCCCATAGCTTTAACTGCATAGCCGCATAATGTTGTCGGCAAGTATTGTGCGCTAACTGTGCCTTAGCCTAACTGCAGTTAAGTGTGCCCGTGTAATACCCTTGTTACACGGGCACACTTAACTGCAGTTAGGCTAAGCCACAGTTAGCGCACAATACTTGCCGACAACATTCTGCGGCTATGCAGTTAAAGCTATGGCCGAACGTGCGCTTGAGCATCTTGAGCACTCATCGAAGCAGTGCACGCGCGCTCTTCACGTGTTATGGAATAGCTGTCCGAGAGTATAGACCTTTCCAATGTTTACAAAATCACAGTCCAGCGTGCGATCTTCACAGCCCAGCACGTGCGTGTTCGTCGCTTCGGAAAGCGAGCAAAGCACGCGCCATACGCACGAACGCTCAAAATGGCACCGGCCACAAGCTCGTTTTTGGAATGGTCTATAGTGCGGCATCTGTGGTGCCGCGAAACAGCAGTTAAGCTGAGTTAACCGCGGTTAAGTGTGCCCGTGTAACAGGGGTATTACAAGGGTATTACACGGGCGCACTTAACTGCAGTTACGCTAAGCCAGAGTTAGCGTACAATACTTGCGGACAACATTCTGCGTCTATGCAGTCAAAGATATATGGGCGAACGTGCGCTTGAGCATCTCGAGCACCCATCGAAGCAGTGCACGCACGCTCTTCACCTTTTCTGAAATAGCTGTCCGAGAGTATAGTGCGGTAACTGTGGTGCCACGTAACAGGAGTTAAAGCTGAGTTAACCATGGTTAAGGGTGCCCGTGTAACAGGGGTATAACTCACCATTGGCGACCCCTGCAAGCTCGACCGCACCTTTCGTCGCCGACAGGCTAAAAACGACAGGGCGTCTCTTTTGAATGCTCGGCCTGCAGCGCGCGTTCGTTGTCTTCTTATCGTGTGTTGGCTGCGACTCCGAGTGCACGCACCAAGCTCACGAGGCACCGAAGCGTTATCGAAGTTAGAAAACCCTCACTGGAGGTCAAAACAACCGAAAGACCTCCCTGCCGTTTTCATCCTGTCAACGACCATAGTAGTGAGAAGCGCACAGCATAAAGCAGGGACGTCACGTCACTCGCCAAAAGCGGAAGAGTAGCAAAGATTAATAACCGCCCGCTGGTTAGGAGACAATACGAGATAAACCCGCGGAAGCTGAAAACACACGCTGTACATTACCAACGGTGCCTTCCGTTTGAGGGGTCAAGAGGTCTGATGTTTCACCCAGCCACCATATTCGTTGACTGCAGCGTGTGAGTGCAATTGTATCCTCGAGCTGCAGGACACCATCTGAGCCACCATTTGAGCTATTATCCGACTGCGCTAATTGTGAGCTGGAGCCACTAAATACAGTATACGCTTGGGGTGGCAACACGCTATTCACCGATTCTATTTTGGACGCCGCCATTTTGTTGTCTAGTGTGCAGCTTCAGACACGGCGTAAGGAAGCTCAGGCGATATTAGGAAGTTTTAGAATAGCGTAAAAACCCTCGCATGCTAGCACTGCGTACGACGCACGCAATCTCTCAGCAAAACGCTGCGGAGCGCGTTAAACCAGCGCTTTTAGTACGGTGGAACGCAAACGCATGTGCAATCAGTTGCAGCGCCATCAGCTCATGCAGACCGTTTCGAGCAATCTAAGGCCGGTAATTGGTCAACTCAACCTGAGTCTCATGTTATCCCGCGCGCGACGAGAGCAACGAGAAGGAAACGCAAAAGACTGCTACGTACGCACGCAAATATCGATAGCGAGCGTACGTATACGCGAAGCTCGCGGCGTTGCGTACGTATGGAGCATTGCGCAGTGTGGAGGACCCAACGCTAACTTAAACGCACCGTGCTTGCGTTTGCTTCCATACGCAATACTAAAACTCTCTATTCTTCATCTCGGTCGGGCACTGTTTTAACAATTTTGATTTACAGAAAAGCGTCTCCCGCGATTTCAGCCAAAGATTCAGATAACTGCATGCCAACAATGCTTATAAGCAATGAGATGGCTGAAGTGTCGTTACTTTGACATATAGCTTGTTTATTGACTGCGCAAACGAAAGAGCTAAGTATCGATTATTTTTTATTTCTCAAAGCTTGGCAGTATCACGATTCAAGTATATCACGATAGTATATTATAGAGAATATGTTAATTCGTCAGCATTAGAAGGCCCGTTTTCACGAAAACCCGCCGGTGTCAGCCCTTGCGTTCGTTTGTCAGTGCCGTGCATGACGTCGCGAGGAGAGGGGGGTGGCGAGGAGGTATCGTGTTTACATATTCAATGTCTCACCATGGCGGTGGAAAGAAAGGAAGATGGTGACGCGTGTTGATGTCAGCGCTTTGGACCAATAAGAGCGTCGCACAGCTGGCACGGAGCCAGAGACGAGCAGGCGCCGCGCTGCTTTAGAATGCGGCCCAGCTAAGTTGCCGCTCCGGCGATGTATGCGGTTCTTTCCACGAGTGATATGGCTGACTGTATCCAAGAACGATGACGGAAGAAAGCCGAGGCCTCGTGTCGGTGACCGTCAGGCCGAGACCGAGAAAGAGCGTAAGCGTCGTGTGGTTGCTGCCGCAGAGGCAAGGCGACGAAACCGTGCAGCAGAAATCGAAGAACAAGGACATTAATAAACAAGAGGAAAGCAGTGAAAACGAATGGCAAGGGGTCCCAAACAAATTAAAAGTGGTGAAACGAGGTGAGAAAGAACCAATGCTAAGGCATTTCCATTAGATGAATCCATTGATCGTCAAAAATGTTTTTTAGTATTTGTATTTCTGTGTCGAGAGATCCGTTTGAAAACAGTATTTCTATATCACATTGGTGAAAGACGTTTACGACGTCCCAAGCGTACCGTGATTATGTAAAAATCTTAAGGGTGCAGGAGAGCTGGTTAATATTAACCATGTTGAATTAACCTGAGACTGGGGTAGAGAAGAAACATCAAAACGTAGAAGGGACAGGAAATAGACAGGACGACGTCTCAAACGTCTGAGACGTCGTCCTGTCTATTTCCTGTCCCTTCTACGTTTTGATGTTTCTTCTCTAACCCAGTCTCAGGTTAATTCAACGTGATTATGTGCCAGGCAAAAAAAGACCAAAAAAAGAAGTTATTTGTTGACGATATTTACCTGCCGTGTTTCAGGCCGAAAAATATATATTTTTTGTAAGTGCGAAGAGTCTGAGTATTTAGTTCAGAAAGCCGAGACGTGGCAAAACCTCCTAAATATAATAGGGCTGGATTTCCTGCGTCATCTTTCAGAGATCAGCACGGTGCACCAATCGAACACGAGTGCTGCAGCAGCGTTCGGCTAAGACTCGCGTTAAGTCGGTGAAAAAAGTCCCTGCCGATCAATAACGCAGTCACAAGAGCAGGCCGGGATGTAGGGATTCTCTTCATTCGGGGTGTGCGAACACTGCGAACACCTGAACTCTAAAAAGAGAGCCGGAATATACTGGCATTTCCCGGCCCTGCGAAGGCTATTATTGACTCAGTACTGTTGCACAAACAACATTTGGCTTTTGCCAGAAAAAAAATAAAAATAGTATTTTGCTAGCTTTGTACTGGGATCAGACCGTCGCTGCCTCGAATACAATGTCTTTGAGAAGCTCAAGTAAAATTATTTTAATGCATTTTTTTTTCTGCAAAACGCTTTTAGTGTATAGAGATGTATGTTTTTTCTTGATAATGCAGTCATGAATTGCCTATATGTTTCGCGTCGTTTTTAGAACCTGCGTTTTAAACACCTTCGGGCATATTATGTAGTTTTGATAATTAAGGTAATTTAGTGTATATGTTCCAGCATGTAGATTACTGAAGGTGTATTATATGTTACTTGTTTGTTCCTTTTAAAGAAGTATCTTTGAAACATCCTGATACCATAAACCAATCTCATTGTCCATATTTTAGCCTTCCACTCGTTATTAATGTCTTAGTCTTTGTATTCCACAATAGGTTTATTATGTCTGCCCAGTCAAGTTTCGCATAATATTTCATTTTCCCCTGCCTGTGCGCAGGTATGGGCTACACTATGACCTTCTACTTCACCCTGGGCATGGTCGTGTTCTGCACGGAGTGCTCCTACTCGACGGTGTTCCTCGTGAACTGGTTCCAGAATCCTTTTCCGTGGGCTGACTGCGACCAGGATTGGATGACCGATAAAGAGTCCTGCTACGTTCAAACGTCCGACATGGTAGGCCTTCGATCGACGCGAAACGCCGTTGCTTCGATTGCCCTCGAAAGCCGACAATAAGAGTTCTTTCCTTCGTTAACTATATTCAATACATAAAGTATTTCATGACCTTTAAAACATTACACTCCAGATTGTACTGAATTAGCGTTTACCGGTATCCAAGTGACGCTAGCGGTGTTATGCGCGTTTAATATTGTTTACAGTTTGCTGCTCATTTCTATCATTGTATAATAATTTAGGAACTCATAGTATTCTGAAATAAATAAATAAATATATTAATGAATGAATGGAATAATTGAAGTACAATAAACTGAATCTCATAATCCTAAAACATTAAAAAACAATTAATGTCGCAGTAAAACATAAGAAACAACCTGTGAAATTAGTAGTTAACAAAATAGGTTCAGATTCTTCTTTTACACCCATGCAGTGAAAAGATAAAACAGTAGCTTTCAGTATTTAAAAAAAATTAAGACTTATTGTTTTTTTCTGCTCGCAGATTCTCTGTAAGACAGAACGCGAGCACATCGTAGGCCAATACGAAAACTACGGCGCGTTGGAGGGAATCCCGGTGTCCGACGGCATCGTGACCGTCCTTGTGCCCGAACCCGAGTATGCCAACATGACACAGCTGGACTGCATCGGCGGTTCTGTCAGCGCCACGGAGTCTTTCTTCGAGTGCGTCTTTTTCTCTCTCCATTCTCAGGAGAGGAGCTCTCCTCAAACTGCAATGCTTTCTGCTATGACCCGACGTTATGATCCGGCGGAGCCGATCAAGCAGCGCCAAAAAGTGCATCGTCATGACACTCGTCGTCTTTGTCCATTTGCCATCACCGGCTCAACCAATCACGCACATCGAATCCGCCGCGATCGTTTACTAATTTTTGCGGGTGACTGGTTTAGCCAGTGATAGGAAGCGCAATGATGATGATGATGCACTTTTGGGCTGCTTGATTGACTCAATCGGATTGTCACGTCGGCTGCGTTCGGACCTAGAGTGACACGGAGTATTGCAACGGCAAAACTTCACTCTGCTATGCGGGCAGTAACTGAGGGAGAGGAGGAGAAAAAGGGGGAGCGGGCGGTGACGTCAGAACGCCGAGCTCTGGTTGGAATGATTAGTGGGGAGACGCAAAGCTAGCTGCCTTCGTCTCCACTGCACTCGTCGAACACGTTCGAACGCGGAACTCTGGTGCTTGGCGTTCGCGTTCAAACGCGTTCGGGCAGTGTAGTGGAGACAAATGCAGCAAGTTTTGAGTCTATACCCACAAGTCATTGCAACCAGAGCTCGGTGTCTTCACGAACCCTTGGGCTCTTCTCTCCTCCTCTCTCTCATTTTCTGACCGCATATAATTGACGTACGCGATTGTACGAGTGGCTGCAGAGGTGCTAGACGCGTTTCCATCCGTTGGTGATTCATCTTAGGTTTCGCTTCGCTGCCACTTTACGTCACATCCCATTCAACGCTCTCCACGAAACGTGCACCGGTAATTTACACACATAGTGCATAAATAGAATTATATTAACGTAGCGTAGCGAAACGTAACGTAGTGTAACGTAATGTAGCGTAACGTAGCTTAACGTGACGTCGCTTAACGCAACGTAGCGTGGCCTCGAAATTCTATAAGACCAGGACATTAACGTATTCCACGTTAGCAAGCTTGAATGTCGACTGAATTCGATGTCGTATATTGCAAACAATTTTACAAAAGATTTCGTATCTTCATATTATATGTAGTGATGGGATTGATACGCCATTTGCAAGTATCAAAATACTGCTACATTTCAGCAAAATGTGAGAAATTCGCTTCAACACTGTGCCAAAAGTTAATTTCCTTTTCTCAAAACTGAAAATAATAGCTCAGACGCCGTCACACTCCCCAATCGGTACGGGACGCTTGTGCAAAATTTTCAAAACATTCGATTGTCGCCTAGAACAAGTAAATATTATATTTAAGTTTCGTACGAAGCATTGACAATACCTAGGGGTTCTGTCATATTTTTCATGATTCATTGTCCGTTCGGGCGGGTTACTTAGCTTAGTTCAATGCCCTTCTTACCGCTCACTGGCGAACTGCGGGGTCGCGACACTAGTAATGCGATCATAGCGATTTTGCATTTCCTGCTTCAGCGCAACACAGCCGCGAGCTGGGGGGAAGCACACTTCTCGAGAGCGGTATGGTGCACGCAAACGAATAAATTAATAATAAAAAGAAGACATCTTGAGAACATGTTTGCGACAACTTCTCTTACGGTTAAATTTCCAGAACAAAACCGCAGCCCATCTACATTGACTCTAATATCCTGACAAGTTGTTCGAGATTTAAAGACCTTGGTTATAGCTACAGGATTTTTATGTTACCTTGATTAGGTACGTACGCCTGGTTAGGCTGCTCCAAAATGGCATCGGACCATTCACATCACTGCACACACATTGCTAACTGTTAAACTTAATCATATTGCCACGAGGTTCTTTTCGTCTAATTTCAGAGCTTTGTTGATATGACATAGTCGAAATTGTTTCGTTAAACATTTTGTTACGTTCGAAGACATTCATGGTTGAGGTTACCGCTCCATTCTACGAAAGTCGGAATTCTGCTAAGTTGAGCTTAATTTATAAGTATGCACGGCCCAAACTGGCGTTTGGTGGTCTGGCCACGAGCCGAGACTATGCCATCTGCAGTGCTCAACCTGGTTGTGAACTGTCCGTCGACAGAGCGAGGGTTCTCCGGATCAGCACGGAGACAGGTGATGCAAGCAGCGTCCACCCCGAGATGACCGTAACCACAGCCGTGTTGTGGCTGATCACGTACGGGCTCACCAGGAACGGGGTGCACAAGAACAAACACGTAAGCGCGCTCATTGCTGCATCCGCACTCAAGCTTGTATAATATACATATAGCTTCCGGAGATGTAAACTTTTTTCTGATAACCATTAGTGCCCATCGCAAAGCGTATGGTTTGTTTCCGGTAGCCGTGTATATTTCCAATGGGATATACGGGGGAATGCGGGCGATAGCGTAATACAGTACTTCATTCCACTTGCAAGCCGTATTCCCTCCAAGGAGTCCGACGTTATTAAACTGGAGCAACTGAGGTAACTAATCGCAAACTACCCCAAATTTTGTAGTTGTAACCACGAAAGTAAGCACAGTTCCGAAAAGTAACGCCTTATTACCCTGGTAAAATTTCATACTTATTTGATCCTTGAATTTAAAGCCTGTCCGCTGAAATTGCTAACGAAACAGTTATTGTAATGAACGCGTATTTAGCCGCTTCAAAAACACCCGACGAGAGGATACGCGTTCAATTTCCGGGACCTGTTTTCTGACCAGATCATCTACGCGATTGTTGCCTTCTCTACTCTGAGCCTAATCCTCCTCGTGGGCGTGTCACTGACGCTGGAGGGCAGTAAGCTTGGCCTCTTGTTACTCCTGCCAAGTTCCATTTCGAGCTTCTACGATTACAAGGTTAGCGCGCTTGACATCCTCGTGTCATTAGTGTCGTTAAGACATTTAGATGATTCTTACAATCCTCGAACATATGTCAACTCAGCCCTTTCGTTGATTTCGAAAAACTGTATTTCCTTTTTCTCTCTTCGTTTCAGCTTTGGCGGGACGCCTTGAAGATGTCTGTTGGTCATATAGGCATATTGGGCAGCGCATTTCTCAATGTTGTGCGCTTCAACACCTTTAAAAACAATCTAAAATTGTGAGTTTGCAGTGTTAGAGTGGTGTTGAGTCCCGAGAGTGGCAATCAGCAGATATCCCACGTTTCAATATTCATATTCACGCCACCCTTACGTTCATGGACGTAATGGCGGCGTTGACCGTGTACAAGAAATAAAATATTATAAGTAAGAAATTAAAGAAAAATAACGGCAGGCATATATAAATCATCCACTAGAAAGCTGATTACATTCAGTAGCGTCAAAACAGCATCCCCCCCCCCCCCCCGCCCCCCCCCCCCCCCCCCTCCCCCCGTCCCATCTCCCGAACAGTTCGGACGTCTCTGATCACATCAAAATCTATTACTTAAACAAAACAAAAAAATCAGCGCTCGAAATTTTTATTTTTGTTATTTGTCTTCGTGCTTTTGTGCGCTGTTTCATTACGGTGTCTTCAGAAATCGCCAGGTCCGGAGAGTATTGGTGTGTTCTGCGTGTAGAATTGTAAAAGCTCATCCGAATATGTGTCTAAAGCCTCGGTCACCCTGCTCACACATCAGGCCAAAGGCAGTCTACAAAAACTGTCTCGGGTGTGTCTCTTGCTCGTATGACGGTCACATTTGTCATACAAAGAAAATTACAGGAAGATCTATTGGTGGATTCCTAAGGAATGCCTTAGCATGACCCTTGGAAATGCGACGTACTCTCGCAGGCAGAGATTACAGAAAGGGAGTGAAAAGAATTACAGGAAGATTCCTTGATGGATCCTTAGGGAATCCGTTAGCATGACCCTTGGGAGGCGCCACACTTGTTCCCCTCTGGGAAACGCTAACGTTGACCCTTTCAATTTTTTTTTCTTTTGGCTTTCCCGTATACTTCCTCACTTTTTCGCTGCCTCTTTTGGCCTATGTTAGCGTTTCCCAAATGGGGACGTGTGTGGCGTCTCCCAAGGGTCATGCTAACGGATTCTCTAAGAATCCACCAAGAAATCTTCCCGTAATATTTTTCACCCCCTTTCTGTACTCTCTGCCTGTCAGAGTACGTCGACGTCCTTGGATACGGCCATCCATATCCCCTGTGAAAACAACCACATCCGTACCACTCGTTGACGGAACTGCACTCATATCACTGGTGAAGTGAATCGCATCCATCGTTTTAACTACACACACACATCACAGCCCACGCACTACTACTACGGAAACCCAGAGCGAAAAAATATCGGCGACGGCAGAGCGGTAACTCTGCACGCGCGCACAGTGGTGTCACAAGGGCGGGACGGCGCGGCACTCATTTCCAATCTGTGTCCAGTGTTGGCCTTCTCTGATGACGCGATCTTATTCAGCACTAATGCCTCGTTCACACTTGCGAACCGGCGGCCGAAATCGCGGAAATTCTGACGCCCGGCGACGAAAGCAGACAGATTTTCCGGCGGAAAGCAAGATCGTTCTGGGACCAATTTTCAACGCCGGAAAAAAGTATTCGCTTGCCGCAAGCCAACCAGAACGCACGGGGGAAGTGGCGCTTGCTGACGTCAGATCCTGTCCGAGCAGACGGTATTGCAAATGGCGTCCACTATGTCTGTGCCGTCTGTGCCTGTGGCTATACCAGTGTCAGCGGAGCTACTAATAGAAGCGGTGAAAAAACCACGTCGTACTTTATGACAAGACGCATGCTCGATACAATGACAATGATAATAAGGACGAGCTATGGAAGCTAATTGGAACCGAATTGGGAACAAGCGGTACGTACTGCGGTGCACACTGCACACACGTTGTTTATTTACTGCATTCTCGTGTTGCGAAGAGGATGTCGCGGATTCGCTCAGCACTGCGGCTGATACCAATTTTACATCGTAGCCGTAAAGTGTATTTTTAATCAGCCGTGTTGCGTCGATCTCCATGTATTCTCCCATAGAGCGGGCCGCCTCCTGGAACCCTGAGTACCACGTGACTCGCGCCGAGCTGCTCTGTCGGCCATGTTGTCGGCGAAACACGCGGATCAAAGGATTGCGATACTCTGCTCCGTAGGAGCTATATAGTGCTCTAGCGGCAACAAATGTGAACGGCCCGATCTTTTTTCGGCGAGCGAATCCAGTCGGCGGCGATTGCGTATTTCGCAAGTGTGAACCAGAGCCGTATATGTAGAGAGTTTGGTCAATGGGAGGCGCGGGCAGTGCCAGGGCGTGCGGCAGACTCGGAAAGAGGGCTTGGCACGCTCTCTTGACCAACCAGAAGCCGAAAAAAATCCCCTAGCGGTGGTAGCGAGAAACAGTTCTGATCAAAGGTCTATGTTCGCAAATGGTTTTAATAAGCGCGTAAGAGTGAAATGTAGTAACTCTTTGTGGTTGAAAATAGGGTGCACATGTTGTTTTGATTATGATCATCAGAAAGATGTAAGCAACGAATGCGCCGCTCAACTCTGTTTTGCTCGGACAGAGTGTGACCGCTTGGACGGCAGATTCCCGGCTCTCGGCGCTTGGTGTACGGTTTATGTCGATCGTTCCGCTAGTCGCACTCTTCCACCATCATTTTGGATGAGCGTGATTGAAAAATCACGTGTACCATATTTTCAGTCATCGAGAGTTACTCCAATGCAGTTATCAGGTTTGTTTCTCGCGACCACCGCCAGGGTATTATTTCCGGCTTCTGGTTGGTCACATTCGAATTTCTGAAGACGCCCTGGAACACGCCCAGCCCGCTTTCGGCCAATGGCGCCTCCTCATTTGTCTCCTATACTTCCCAACGAATGGCCAAACTCTCTACATATACGGCTCTGGTGTGAACTAGCCATAAGGCTTTGTTATCTAGGAGGTGTTGCGCAGTGCCTCCTCCTCCCTGGCTACGCGCCAGCTGTTCGCGTGACTTTGACGAAAACGAAAGGGCTCGTTTTTGACGAAAACCCGGCGGTGCCTTTCAGTTTGTCAGCTACGACGAGAATGTGAGAAGGAGGGGGAGAGGTTGAAGCGTACTGACGTCAGCGCTTCGGACCAACGGGAGTGTCGCACGCGCCACCCTCTCCCCCTCCTCCCTCTCTCCCCGTAGCTGACAAACGAAAGACACCGCCAGGTTTTCGTCAAAACGAGCATTCTAACGCTAACGCATTAATAATGTCTACAGACATGTCCGATGCACATTCGGACATGATTGAGCCGTGTCCTCAGATAATTATGTCATCATGTCTGCGGAGAACACTGTGGCTCTTGTGTGATGCATGAGCAGTGCGACTGCGGCTTAAAAACTAGAATGCATCTATTCAAAAAATATACAAAAATCACATAAAATATGCAGCATGAGAAAATTGCTCCACGCTAATTCCTAGAAAAAGCAATGGCAATTATTGTACAAACATCGCAGATAGTTTCATTAAAAGAATGTTTACGATTTCACAACGATAAATGCCCAAGCGTTATTATTATTATTATATTGCCGCGCGCGCAGCTGGCCAAATAGGCAGCACGGCCGTGGACTAACGGTTTTCGTGCTTGCCTCCCACGCGAAGAGCCAGGGCTCGATTCCTGGGAGTTATTCGTCTTTTATTTATTCTTTCAGCTTAATGTTCTGGTGAATTCAAAAACATTGTTGTTTATTCAAGGTCCGAATGTTCTACGTGTCGAACCTTCTACGCCGATTATTCCAGAAGCCCACGCGTGTACATAAAGGGCTTCGCGTGGCGAGCCAAAGTCAGTCTCGCCCCCGCGTTCGATCCTGCTGTTACGTCGCCATCGACGCCCGCGACGCTCTATAGTTATCTTCTGTTCCCTTTTTGTTTTGGGCACAAGTTCGCCCTATTAAACGTTTAGTCTACTTCAGTTTTCGTCGCCTCATCACTTGTCATTTGTGACATTTTGGTGGAGGTGCTGGGTAGTACATTCTATGCCCGTTGAGCGTACCCCTCCGAAGACATCCCGGCCAAGCGACGTGCTCAGCCCCGGAAGGCTACCCTTTGCCGAAGACGCCGAAGCCCGAAGAAACCGCCGTACCAGAGGTCAGTCCCCCGAATTGGGTCTCTTGCCCGGGAAACGGAGGAAGTAGATACCGACAATAACCACCCCGCCCGTCGTCGTCCTGCCGGTCACTCCGCGGTCACCTGCCCCCTTTCTCGGCGAGATTTATGAGGACGTCGAAGACTGGATCAACCAGTACAATCGCGTGGCCCGCCACAACGGGTGGAGTGACGAGCAGCGCCTGCAGAACCTATATTTCTCGCTTGAAGGTACTACTGCAAGGCACTGGTTCGGAAACCACGAAGCCTCCCTCACTTCGTGGGACCGTTTCAAGAATGAGCTGACGCGTACCTTCGCCAGTCAACACCAAAGAGAGAGGGCCGACGTTCTGCTGCAATCGAGGATCCAGGGCTCCAGTGAGAGCGTCACAAGTTTTGTGCAATACGTCCTGCGCCTGAGCTCCCGCGTCGACCCTCAGGCCACCGAGGAAAAGAAGCTGCGTATTCTGATGCGTGGCGTGAAGGACGACATCTTCGGTGGACTCGTACGCAACCCACCAACGACCGTTCAAGAATGCGTCACCGAGGCGACGAACAGGGAGCGTGCCATCCTTGCTAGGGCAAGCCACTACCATCGGCACTCGGGCGTCGCTGCTTCTGCTGCAATGGGCTACGACATCAGCCCAAGCATCCCCGGCATTCGCGACATTATTCGTGAAGTCATCCGGCAGGAACTTCGCAAGATGGTCCCCGCTTCGGATCGTCCGTCCTCAGTATCTCGCCGAGATTGTCCGAGAGGAGGTTCACCAAGCCTTCCAACTTGAAGTTCCCATGAGCCCGACGGCGCCAGAGGAACCGGCTTTGAGCTACGCCGCCATGGCCCGACGACCGCCGCAAGCTAACCGCCCCGGCGCCACTCCAACGAGACCCTCCGATGACGAAGTATCCTCGAAGCCAGGAAGAACTAGTCCAGGCCTTCCGCCCGCAGCGACGTTCGCCGAGGAAAACCGACGTGTACAGAACGTTCGATCGACGCCCGTTGTGCTACCACTGCGGGGAGGCTGACCATATCTACCGCCGTTGTCCCTACCGGCCAATGAGGCTGCGTGGGTTCCACCCGAACGACCCACGCCCGAGGTACGCCGAACGCCCTCACGAAATCGAGGAGTACCTCCGACGCTCGCCCACCTCAGCACCGTTTCTCCGCCGTGAATCCCGCTCCCCATCGCCACGACGTTCAGCGTCTCCAGTGCCACGACCCCGCCGATAAAGCCTGTCTCCGCTGCGTCGCCGGGAAAACTAAGTGCGCCAACGCCTGGAGGTGGCGTTGCCGAAGACGACCGAAGTAAGGAGCCTCCAAGAACGCCGGAGCGCTCCCGCTCTCTCAACGCCACGCATCGCAACGACGCCCCTGCAACGGAGTCCAACAACCTAGCCGACGCAGCCATGCACGGTGAAGCTCTTCTGGAAAGCAGCGTCCAACTGCTCTTTGAAAAAGGAATTGGCGTCGCACGAGGCGTAACGGATCTCCAAGAAGGACGTACGACTGTTCTTGTGACAAACTTTCGAGAGGAGCCGCAGCACCTAACAAAGGGTACCACCATGGGCCACGTCGAAGAGCTTCAGGCACCAGCCGTGGTCACCGCAATCTCTGTGGAAACCTCGTCGTCACAGCAGAAAAGCACGTCACCGCAGGAGCTCGACATCGACCCCGAGCTCCCATCTCCTAAGCACCGGCAACTGGTTGATCTCCTCGCCGAATACAGGGACTGTTTTGACACGTCGTCGAAAGTTCGCCAAACAACAATAGCGAAACATCGCATTATTACCGGCGACGACGCGCTCCCTGTCCACCAGTCGCCGTATAGAGTCTCATTAAAGGAAAGGAAGGTGATTCAAGATCAAGTCCAGGAATTGCTCGACGACGACATCATTCAACCCTCAAGAAGTCCGTGGGCGTCCCCAGTCGTCCTTGTAAAGAAAAAGGACGGAACCCTGAGGTTCTGCGTAGACTATCGTCGGCTGAACGCTGTCACTAAGAAGGACGTCTGTCCCCTCCCCCGCATCGACGATACGCTAGACCGACTGCGCCACTCCCGATATTTTTTGTCGATGGACCTGAAGAGTGGCTACTGGCAGATTGAAGTTGACGAACGCGACCGCGAGAAAATTGCCTTCGTCACCCCCGACGGACTGTACGAGTTCAAAGTGATGCCGGTCGGACTCTGTACAGCACCAACCACCTTCCAGCGTGTCATACACAACGTGCTGGCAGGCATGAAATGGCAGTGCTGCCTCCTCTACCTGGACGATGTCGTGGTATTTTCACGGGATTTCTACGAACACCTGAGACGACTTTGAGCCGTGCTTCAAGCCATCAAGACCGCCGGCCTGTCACTCAAGCCAACAAAGCGTCGATTCGCCTATGGTGAACTAAAGTTCCTTGGCCACGTCGGGAACAACAAAGGTGTTCTCCCTGACCCCGAGACGACACGCGCCGTAGCTGCATTTACGCCGCTGTCTGACAAAAAGGCCGTGAGGAGATTTATCAGACTTTGTGCCTACTACAGACTGTTTGTTCGGGACTTCGCCAAGCTGTCCGCACCGCTCACGCACCTCACGAAGGACGCCGTAAAGTCTGAATGGACGAAGAACACCAGCGGTCATTCGATAAGCTCAAACAAAGACTCCAGACGCCCCCGATCCTTGGCCATTTCGACCAATTCGCTGAAACAGAGATCCACACAGACGCAAGTTACTCCGGACTTGGCGCGGTACTAGTCCAAATGCAAGACGGGGCAGAGCGAGTCATCGCATACGCGAGTCGGACGCTGTCTAAGGAGTGCTTTGCTGTCGTATGGGCAATAACAAAGTTCCGCTCATATTTGTATGGAAGTCCTTTTCGCGTCGTCACGGACCGCCACTAGCTCTGCTGGCTCGCGATTCTGAGGGACCCCTCCGGACGCCTTGCCCGGTGGAGCCTACGACTGCAGGAGTTCGACATGACCGTGGTGTACAAGTCCGGCCGGAAGCACAATGACGCCGACTGCCTGTCAAGGGCCCCAGTGGAGGCCGGTTCTGCCTGCATCGAAGACGACGACGATGAGTGTTTCCTCGGCGCTCTGGATATCAGCGACATGGCAGCACTCCAACGAGACGACCCTGAACTACGAGCGTTCATCGAGCACCTAGAGGGACAAGCGAGTACGGTTCCCCGTGTTTTTACGAATCCTGCCTACCTTCTCCATACGGCAAGTGGTGCTGTACAAAGAGAACTTCGTCAACAACAGCACAGCGTGGCGGTTGGTTATTCCTTCCGGCTTTCGAGAAGAAATCTTCCAAGGATGCCATGACGACCCAGCGGCTGGACATCTTGGCTGCAGCAGGACGCTCGACAGGATTCGAGAAAAGTACTACTGGCCGAGGCTATCGAAGACCGTTCACCTCTACTCTATCACGCCACGAGTGTCAGCGACGCAAGAAACCGCCGACGAAGCCGTCAGGACTTCTGCATCCGATTTCTCCCCCGTCCACGCCGTTCCAGCAGATCAAAATGGATTTACTGGGCCCTTTCCCGCCGTGAACGTCGGGAAACCCGTGGATAATCGTCGCCACCGATTATCTCACACGGTACGCCGAGACGAAAGCCCTTCCATCAGGTGCGACTGTTGAAGTCACCAAGTTTTTCATCGAGTCCATTGTCCTCCGGCACGGCGCCCCTGAGGTCCTCATCACAGACCGTGGATCTTCGTTCATGGCCCAGCTGACGCAAGAGATCCTTCGTCTCAGTGGCACCGGCCATCGTCGAACAACTGCGTACCATCCGCAGACAAATGGACTAACAGAACGGCTAAATAAAACTATCGCCGACATGATCTCTAAGTATGTCGACGTAAAGCACAAGACTTGGGACGAGGTGTTACCCTACGTCAGGTTTGCTTACAACACGCCGGTACAAGAGACCACAGGAGTAACACCGTTTCAGCCGGTGCATGGCAGAAAAGTAACGACCATGCTCGACGCGATGGTACTCCGCGAACCAGCTGACGATGGGAGCCTCGACGCCCAGGTGGTTGCTCAACGAGCCGAGGAAGTTCGCCAGCTCGCCCGATTCCGAATTCAAGATCAACAACGTGTCGACTCTACCCGGTTCAACCTTCGCCGGATTGACGTTCGCTTCAAGCCCGGAGACCGTGTGTGGGTTTGGACGCGGTCTAAGCGAGAAACTCCTGAAGCGCTACTTCGGACCCTACAAAGTTCTTCGTCGACTTGGAGATCTTAACTACGAGGTGATTCCCGACGGAACAAGAACATTATCACGCCGCCCACCACGACCTGAAGTCGTCCACGTCGTCCGCCTGAAGCCGTTCTACGCTCGATAGGACTGTGGATATAAATAGTCACAAATGACTATTTAGTTCGCCGTTATTTTTATTTGCTTTGTTTTGTTTTATGTTGCATCGGGGCGATGCACTTTTTAATGGGGGAGTAATGCCGCGCGCGCATCTGCCCAAGTAGGCAGCGCGGACGTGAACTAACGGTTATCATGCTTGCCTCCCACGCGAAGAGCCAGGGTTCGATTCCTGGGAGTTACTCGTCTTTTATTTATTCTTTCAGTTTAATGTTCTGGTGAATTCGAGAACATTGTTGTTCATTCTAGGTCCGACTGTTCTACGCGTCGAGCCTTCTACGCCGATTATTCCAGAAGCCCACGCGTGTACATAAGGGGCTTCGCGTGGCGAGCCAAAGTCAGTCTCGCCCCCGCGTTCGGTCCTGCTGTTACGCCGCCATCGACGCCCGCGACGCTCTATTGTTATCTTCTGTTCCCTTTTTGTTTCGAACACAAGTTCGCCCCATTAAACGTTTAGTTTACTTCAGTTTTTGTCGCCTCATCACTTGTCATTTGTCATTTGTGTCAATTTATTATTATTTATTACCTACAGTTCGCTCATGGGGCATTATCGTATGGGGGTGACTTGCACATTAACATACACAAATAGAGAATACACATCAATGACCTGCTACACCAGCAAGGCACACTACACTAGCAAAGCACACAAAATAAGCAACATAAATATTAATTAACATTGCATCATCGAAACACGATGCTCACAAAAAGTTATAAAACATCAATTATCATTTTACTTTTTCGTATTGAAACACATAAAAAATGAATACTTAGAAAACCATCAAAGCACGCTTTCATGAAAATACTGCTTCAGAGCACATTCAAAGTTTTCAACGGGCGTGGAAACCAAGGCGTCCGGAAGTATACTCCATTTGATTAATTGTACGGGGAAAAAAGGATTTAAAAACGGATGTACGGCATGTTATTTCGCGTATCCTTCTGGAGTGGTCTAGTCCACGGGATATTAAGGCAAGTGCATTTAAATATTTGTTTTTATCGCTACCAACCCATTCGTCTAATATTTTATTTAGAAACGAACACCTCAATAAACTTCGACGTAATTCAAGAGAGTCCCATGACATGATCTTTTTATTGCAGTAACGAGGGCACTAAAATTATAACAGTTTGTGACAAAGCGAGCAGCTCGATTCTGATTTGCTTCTAGTTTATTAATTAGTGTTTTAGTGCCAGGTCCCATATCACTACAGCATACTCTAATATAGAACGCACATTAGACATGTATAGTAGTTATTTAACGTCCCTAGGAGAGTCTCTAAAATTTATTCTGAAAAAATTAAGGGCACGACTGGTTTTCATATCTACCATTTCAACATGACTATTCCACGTGGGATTAGATGAAAAGATAGCACCAAAATATTTTACAATAATAGTCCATATATATGTTAAGCCGCTTCCTACTAAAATGGGTACAAATGCACTTGGCAACATTCAGTGTCATTCTCCATTTACGGCACCAAGAGATTACCTTATTAAGATCAACCTGTAGAGCAGTGGCGGCTTCCTGGGTATTTACAGTCCTATATAAAACACAGTCGTCTGCGTATAACTTAAGATTAGAAGCGATGTCAGAGTCTATATCGTTCATGTAGATTAAAAACAAATGTGGACCTAAAACCGATCCCTGTGGAACTCCGGACGCTAGTAAAGTAAAATGGGATTCAGGCCCATTAATGACAACCTTTTGTGAGCGACATGTGAGATACTCCCGTACCCACCCAACAACGCTGTCGGGTAATCATAGCGAGGAAAGTTTAAGGAGCAATAAAGAGTGTCAAAAGCCATTCGAAAGTCGACCACAATACGGTCATCCTGATTCCCAGAATCAAATGAAGAAAAAACATCATAGGAGAACTGGACCAACTGAGTGATACAAGAAAATCCTGCTCTAAACCCATGTTGTTATCTTACGAAGAAATTGTTCGCTTCTAAGTGGCGAAATATTTTAGAATATATTATATGTTCAAGTGTTTTACAACACACTGGTTAGAAAAATGGGTCTATAGTTGGAAACCTGTAAACGAGGACCATTTTTATGAACTGGGACAACATTCGCCGTTTTCCATTTTAAATGCAGTTTCTGGAATGATAAAGAAAGATTGAACAAGACAACAAAATATTTAGCAATAATGGGTGCACAAGATTTTAAGAATATAAGAAGGAATGCAGTCTGGGCCGGTGGCAGAGTTTGCTTTTAACTTGGAGAGACGTTTCAGGACGCCTTCATAGGATACCAGAACGTATGGCATTGCTTCACAAATACAGGAATATGTTTCAGGAAGTGGGGCTCTTGCGGGAGGGGAGAAAACGGACTGAAATTAACTATTGAAACAGTCAGCTTTTTCAGCGTTTTTAGTGACATAACCTTATTTGGTTGAGATAGGCCAGATAGTACTATCTTCCTTGCCGTTGGTTTTAACGACCCTCCACATTTCCTTTGGGTTAGTCTTAATCTTTCCACCTAGGGTGCCTACATGTTTCCGCTCCGCTTTAGGGTGGCGCCAACTTCTTGTTACCCTTTCCCAGATCCTCTCCCACCGCCATTTTTTCCCACTTCTTATTTCGCTAAACGTACACAACGTTGAGTTCCTGTAGTCTCAACACACCGGCAACACTGTGAGGCCACTTCCGTTTCCGTTCATAAGAGGAGTCGGAAGCTCAGCGGGGTGGCGGTCGTCGTGGCTGTCGCTCTCTTTACTCGGGTGTTTCATATTTTGAAGTTGCGAACAGGGGGGCTATGTTCGACAAATGTTTCGTTTCTCCTAAAAAGAAACGGAAGTGACAAAAGTGACGATATCGCATCTGATTGGCTAGAGGCTCAAATGACGAAAGAGGGAACTTTCGTCATTTGAGTCTCTAACCAATCAGACGCGATATCGTCACTTTTGTCACTTCCGTTTCTTTTTAGGAGAAACGAAACATTTGTCGAACATAAACCCCCTGGTAGTGTGCGTTGCTTTTATCGAAACGCGAGTTCCCGCGACAAAATGGAACGCCTTAGTCACAGACCGGCATTGAACGCCGAAACCTCGCCGTCGGAACGAGAGCGGTGAGCGCTCCCTAGCCCTAACGAGGATTAGTGGCGTAGCCCGAGCGCACGACCGGCGAGTGTGACAAAATGGTCGACGAAAACAGCGGAGGTTGCCATGGTAACGAGGTAGGCAACACTGGTTTGTCGGCAACAGGTATCACAAACGTTGTCGCCACCCTAAACAGCGGAGCGGCGGAAACATGTAGGCACCCTATTTCTACCTAGAGTAGAGTGAAAGTTAGCCTTGGCACATTTTATTTTCAACTTAATTTCGTCCCCTATTGTTTAGCCCGGTCAGAAGTTCATCTCAACCCTTATTCAAGTACCGACGAAAGGGGCGACATCTCTGATTCAGCAATCGCTTAATCTCGTTAGTAAACCATGGTTTACTGCGTCTTCTTCTGCCCGAAACAATCTTAGACGCATATGGCAGTGAATAAATGTTAGCAGCTTGCTTTTAAATAGCTGCCAAATGTCGTTAACACTACACGAGGTACTCATGACTGCAAATTAATAAAGCCGTATTTACCTCTTTAAAAAAAAGTACTTCTTTCGTGGGGAGCTACAACCGTCGTTTTTATTAATTTTGTTAAACTATTTTTTATACTAAACAATACGCGCGATTTCCGGGGTTTTCTTTTTCTTTTATTTTTTTAGGAGGGAGGGGGGGAGGGGAGGGGGCTTGTTTTACAGTTTTGAGGAGTAGTTTGAACACGTGCGAATAATTAACCAGAAATGGCAAGTAAGCTCTTTCAGGAAAAGTTTTATACAGGAAAGAGTGCATTAACCCGATGTTCAAACATAGCTCATTGAAAGGAGCGCACAGGAATAAATTTTTACAGTTGCGGAAGAATTATGTCTGACAATGAGTGAGAATTGATACGCAAACATCACGCTGCAGAATGTCATCGGATATTTTGCGGACCTCTAATGTTGTGAAGAGCAAATATACTATATACAGTCAAAGCACGGGCTAAACTGTTCCTCTAAACTTTAAAGCGTTTAACCAATACCGCAAATTTTCGAAGCGCAAAACAACCAAGCAAACGTTTCATTTATTTTTTTTAACGAACGAAGTGCTTTTATTGCGAATTTCTTAAATGTCGTGAAATCTGCACTGAACGATACAATTACTCCAGGCACGCGATCGCCACTTTTTGCTTTGTTATTCTCTAAGAATTCAACTCGACTATTATGATGGAAAGTGCTAGTTTGGGGTACAAACCTAAGCGTTAAAATTTAAAGATCTATGTCTGAGTGAAATGCGAAAAGGCGCCGATGCCGTGTTCGCTCACTAACTGGTTCGCTTGGTGTATACCTTACATAGTGACGCTACACGTGTACATTTCACAGTGTTTTAATTAATTGTTACTGATCTAGAAAGTGATAGTAAACATACACAGCATTTTGGAATGAAAATAAAAACAGTATTATTGAAGTGAACTTTAAACTTTGTATGCAGATTTCTAACCTTCGAACACTTCGAATCCTTGCAGCGATATAATAGCACTGACTGTGATGCAACTCACCACAATGCTGCTGCACAGCGTCTTATTTTTTGCCTATGCCGGTTATCTCTCCGTCATCAAGCACATCGACACTGACAAGTTATTCCAGCAAAGTAAGCAATTTTGTCTCTGTAGATATTTCCGCGTGAGCACAGCACACTTAAGGCCCGTTCACACACACTTGTGACTCCTTAAGGCTCGTTCCCACACTTGCAACCGAGTTGGATCGGCTGAGACGAGACCGGTTTTTAAGCATCTTGCGACGGCTTAGGACTTGTTCCGCAGCAGCGCATCTGGTCCTACGCTGTCGCAAGATGCTTAAAAACCGCTCTTGTCTTACTCGGTCGTACACGGTTGCAAGTGTGTGAACGGGACTTTAGAACCGAGCACCTTAAAAGCTCTTAAACTTTCTTACGACGAGAGAACACACGGACACGCTGGTGCCATCTATGTGGTAACCTTTGTACGTCATTTCACTAGAGCGAAGGTTTGGCGGTGTTTGCGAAGTCAAATGTGCGTACTACTTATGAGAAATGTTCGTTTACAGCATTGACAAACGTTTTTAAAGCCAAGAAAGAAAGAATGATGCGCGAAAGAAATAGAAAATATACCGGACCGCCAAGTTTTCCACTGCTACCCGATAGGTGGGGCCAGTATGTCATCTCATCGTGAGAGATTCTAAGAGGTTTCAAGGCACTCGGTTCTAAGAAGTCGCAAGAGTGTGAACGGGCCTTTACATCTGAACGACAAGGCGAGTTGGTCGATGTTCTTTCCAGCCAAAAGATCGGTCATTTGACACATCAGATGTAACTGCCTTCGTTCATTACAAAATGTTCACGCGCATCTACTTTCCAGTAGTGCATTCGGAGAGTCAATATAATTGCGATCTATGATCTAACCGATCGATCTAGCCGATTTGACCAAAAATCAAACGGAAATCAAAATAGGCGATATTAGCCGCCTTCTCTTACCAAAGAAACGAGCCAAGCAAAATAATTCAGCGCACGATTCTTGCATGCTTCGATTCTCCGTTGGCTATTCGGTTCAATGCATGCTTAAAAATTTCCTTGTAGCTAACAGGATAAAAGAATTACATCCGTCGTAGTTAACAAACGCTTCATGTAAGACTTAAAAAAAATAATAAGTGACGAAGCAGGTAATCTTGTATATCCTGTTGATGAGTGTTGCTTTCTTCCAGCCACAGATATCCAATACGTGATGATTCCTGAAGCGCTAACAGTCTTGGACCCAACTGGCTTTTTCTGCATCCTTTACTTCAGCTGGTTCACATGCCATGCCATAAGTTACATGGTGCGCTGTCCGTCACAGTTAAAGCTTTCATTGAGCAGCTACACACGACAGTGGCATACGCTTCTACTTCCTCTTTCGTCATATCTAGGACTAGAGCAAGTCCCGCTGGAATAGTATTTCTTTCGCGGAGAGCGAAAATGCGTTCAGTGGGTATATAAAAAGCCGCAGATTTTCCGGTTTTAACCGAGGAACACTGAAGAGCATTCGTCGGTGTCAAAATACAAAATCGAATAAATTTAAAAAAACACCGATAAACATTTCTTGGTGTCACAAATACAAAATCGGTTAAAATCAAAGAAGAAGGAAAAAGACAAATTTCTCAACATTTTTGCTCCAGCTCTTAAAGGGAAACTGAAGCGGTTCTGTTTTTGAAGTGAAAACACTTAAATCGTCTGTATTTGGCCTCCGGGATCACGAATATTGAGATAATTGTTTTTCAATTTGGTGCATGGAGGCTGCAGAAAATCATCTTCAAAGTACCGCTGAAGCACCTCTTTACCTGAGCGTTATGTCATAAAAGGAGTTTTCAGAATCTCCGCTCTCGCGCATCTTCAGCGACAATCAAAGCTATGCACGCGCGCTCTTGCTATATTCAAAAAAAGGTCAGAAAAAGACGTCACGACTGGTGTCCACACAAGCGACAAGCGCTTGGCGGCCAAATGATCCCTTTATGGCATAACGACTGGTCGCGAGTTTTTGGAATTTTCCCGCGTTTAGCTACATCTTCGTAGAAAATGAACATGATATTCAGATTCACGAGGTAAAAACACTTTCGATTTTACCTCTAACTCGTTTTTTTCAAGAATTTCTTCAGCTTTTCTTTCACTGCCGAAACTTTCCCTTCTTACGCTTGAACTCGCGATCTTGCTTGTTCATGAAATTTAGTCGCCGATGACCACCGTTTTAGGTGTCCGTTCGAAACAAATCAATAAAGTACACCGGTACTTAAAAAATAGCTAAACACTGAAAAAAAAAATCTGCCGATTCCTTTTTTAAATAATCACAGGAAAATCTACGGCCTATATGAAGCGAGCCGTCGCATGGTCGCGGCAATCGAGTATTATTGGCAGGGTACTGGAAAGAACGACGTGTTAGCACGTACCCGGTTCTTACGGTGATGTATTTTGCTGCGTAACATTTTATTACATTAGTTTTAACAAGCTTTGAAATCCCTTGCCATCTACTATGTTGAATTAGAGAAGAAAAAAAAACAGGAATTTATTTCCATGGCCCATCATTCTCGAAGCGCCCTTTTTCGTATACCTTAAAACAAAACGTCTGAATGCGATTCAAACAATTCATTTACGTAAATAAAGCAAATTCACAACCACACACACACAAAAAGAAATCTTTAAGGGCCTCATTAATACACGCATGCATATCTCACAAAATTAACTTTCCGCGAAAAAAAAGAAATCAACATTTAGCCCAGTACTTACGTCGCGAAACATATTTTGAGTTATGACGTTGGATGAGCCAAATGCTCATCAATTAACCGTAGGACACAAAACAAAATACGGTATGTCAGAGAACAGAATACAGCAGCAACCAGATGATTTTGCACAACAGGTTATGGGGGGTGTTTGCCTGGCGCCATGTTGGAGTGCATTGTTTACAGCGCATGCTCGAAACAAGCTCAAATTTATAGGCTGCTTGTTGGTGTAAAATTCAAGTTACAAGAGCAACGTCGAAGCTCGTCATGGGCTCGCGCTCAACAGCCACGGACTCAGCTAAAACGGCCAGTGAATTCCCTCTATCGTAACCGGCCACTCAAAACGCGATCCTCACAAGTACACCTCGCACACAGTCATCATCGTAGAGAACGTAATCCTGGATGGGTGGATAGATAGAGAAATAGGATTCCATAACCCGTTACGGTAATCTTTCCTGTAAAATATCGAAACAAATTTGACAGATTTCTCGAGTATGCTAAAGAGTGAAACGCGTCTGGATTTAAACAAAACCGTTCCTAAGATGTTGTTCTGTTTGCCATGCAGTTCGTAGGTCCCGAAGTGCTCCTGGAGCTCATTTTCTTCGAGTTTCCGACGATGGTACCTTTCCGCCAGGAGTTCGCATTTTTCTCCTGCCTTTTCTTCTACGTCTTGGGATTCGCAGCGTGTACTCAGGTGCCCGTAATAAAACACTTGCAATTAACGTATAAAACAAATTACACACGCTTGAACGTGCTGACAAAAAAAAAAGGAGAGCACAGAATATCTTGAGCACAAACTAACACCTCGCAGAGATTGACGTCACGTGACTTGAGGTCAGATGACGTGGCCACATAACGTCGATTTGTCTGATTTCCCCACGAAGAACTTTCGTGACGGTTCTTTGCGACTGCTTCTCATGAAATACAGCTAATAAAGCACGTTTCGAGTGAAAAAAAGAAAAAGTGAGCACATTGATTCACAGTGTTGTTATGATTGAGTGCAGGAAGGTGCTTACCTGAAGAAGCTGCTAATCTACGACCTGGAGATTCTGGCGGCAATCGTATTACTACTAGAGACGACGGTTTTTCTACGTGTATATGGTATGTTCCATGAACGGTCGTGATTCAGCTTCATGGCTAATCATTACGCTCCAACAAGATTAGTTTAAAAAAAAAACTCGGATGCCATTAATAACTTACGCCCAGTCTTATTTTCATCAGTTTTAAACCGTTTAACATGCTTTTCTTTTTTCATACGACTCAGCTTCGTTTTCTTGCGGCTATAATAGAGTCACATGTTTGCACAAGAAACAATTGCGTACGGTTTTAACGCTGACTCGCAATTTGTTCTAGGTTTGTTATGAAAGAGCAGTGAACCCTCGAATTGATCTAATGTTCGCTCTATTACAGGGTTACCTCGAGTGATGATCGACTACCACGCAATGACGGGAAGCTACCCCAACTATTTGATACGGATTTCATGGGCTGCTATTTTGCCATTCACTTTAACAGTGAGATAAACTTCGCCAAACTTTCAATCCAAGCAAAAAAAAAAAAAAGGATATGTAGCATCACACACAGCGTCCTCTAAAAAGACTGATATCGAAGCACGTGCTGTTAAAATAAATACAAATTATATCGTTTTTTTTTTTTTTTTTTTTTCTAAGCTGCAATCTCTAAACTACGTTTTGCACTCTTCAGAGGAGGCGAATAATAAAAATATAATCAAGTCGGCGGCAGATCGTTCATGTATCAGGAAGTATAAATACTCTTATCCAACCTCAAGTTAATTTACTAATCTGGTTGTGAGCCTGCGAAAATCCGTTCGCGTTTACCATTAACTAAGCGAAGTAGGAATTCGACTGTCTTGCTACGAAACTTGCCTACGAGATTTAGACTAAGTTTTGAAACGAGATCACACGAAGTGTCATGCGGTAAATGAAAAGTCTAAAATTGTCTCCTGTACTGCGCATGCCTGAGCTATCACCCAATACGGGTCGAGCAGGCACCGCTGAATGATCTGTTCAGATTAGTACCCATCGTAACACCGTTGCGAAATTTCTGGGTAGGGCATAATTTTGTTTCACAGCAAGAACTGCTCACAGAGATGCTCCGAGACTAAAACATCCACTAAATTACGAAGAAAAAAAGAGTTTAAGAGTAACCAAAACGAAATCCGCCCTTCCTCCCCCCCCCCCCCTCACCTGAAAAGTCTCATCTGTAATACGAAGCAATATCGTCTCCTCTCCTCCTCTACTTGTCCTCCTCCTCCTCCAACCTCTTCGCGATCGTACCTCCTCTCCCGTCCGAAGACGCTCGGACAGGTGTCTTCGGACGCCTGTCCGAGCGTCTTCGGACGGGCGGCGTCATACGCAGTTTTCACCCTGGGCACGCGCGTGCCACAGTGAGCTCCGCTCTATGACCGAAGTCAGACGGTCGATGGAAGTGCTCCGGTCGTCTTTACGATTCCGCGCGAGAGAGAGAAAGAAGAGGACATTGTTGAACAGAAGTGGCGACGTTTAGAGGCTCGTAGTGTTCCTCGCGCCAATAAGACGCCGGAAAAGACTCAGAACAGAGACATAGAAGCGATCCGGTCTCGTCCTGCTACGATCGAGGGCCGAGGGAAGTATCAAGGTTCGTTTCGATGTAATCAGCGGAATATGGCATGCAAATAAGTAACGTCGAAAAGTTACGACTTTTCGACGTAGTCTGCAGCGTAAAACCACTAAAACAAAACCCTGTTTCTTTTTTTTTTTTTCTTTATTTTAGTCCGATTGAATGACATTCAGAAAAACACAACATTTTTATCCTCCGCGTAATCGATGCACGCGGGTCGAGCGCCTTCAAACCATTGTGTTGTTCCCTTCCCTTGCTTCTATTCCTAGATGTTCATCTCGGCGCAAAAGACAGAGAGCATGTCAACCTTTGATTTTTTTATATACAGGAGCGGGGCACGGACACCATGATTGTTTTTCTTTATGTCCCGAAGATAGTGCCATAAAACACAAAGTGCACCAGTAAAGAGAACATATAATTATTTCCTTTATTTGTATGTGACCGAATAATCGACTACTATAGTCCGTTGTAACTCAAGAAGGTAGGGCGAGGGTCAGACGGGCCGAGGAGGAGGAAGCAGACGGAACGCTGGAGAAGAGAGGGGAAATATTCTTCTCTCTTTAGCGTTCCGTCTGCTTCCTCCTCCCCGGCCCATCTTACCCTCGCCCTACCTTCTTGAGTTGCTACGGACTATAATGCATTTCTTACTGTCTGCTATCTGGCCTGTGGCACAAAATGGTGAACTGCTTCCAGGTACTGTTGGGGCTCGAACTGATACAACAAGTGCTGCCCAGTTCCAATGACAACGAGTACAATCACTGGCAAAGGCTTTTGGGAGCCTGGGTGATCTTGTTCGGTGTTAGTTTCATTCCGGCCTACATCTGCGCAATGCTCACCACATACGTAAGTCGCGTCCTCCGTTGTGGTCGCAAAACGCCGTGCAGAAATACTAACGTGGTGCTATTTGGACATGAATCTCTGTAATATAAATTATATACTCGCGTAAATAATCAGCGACAGAAATAACGAGACATCATGAACTATTATTTTTGGATACCCCTGAAATAATTAACGAGTATATGGGGCGATGAGCGTCAACAAACGAGGTGCGCACCAACGCAACCATAAGCGTAAAAAAAAAGTGGCACAGTTGTGAACATTTTTCAAGAAGCCATGTGTTTGACAGGATCAGTGCAAAACATACGTCGGAAAAGCAATGACTGTTGTGTTTTTGAGAAAGCGCTGCGAACGATTACTTCATCTACAAGCCTTACATTGGAGCGCATCAAAAATATCACTTCCAACCTTCACTTTCCGCATTAGTGCAGGGCGGTGAAAGCAACTCAAATGGCATGTAACGATTAAGCGCACAACGAAATGTTAGTAAGAAAGAAAGAAAAAAAAGCGTATGCGTGATAAGGGGTGCACCTCTTACCTTCTCGCCGGATATTAATAAAACACCACTGAACCCTGTTCAACGCACGCCTCGCAGGGATGGGAACAGGCCTCCGCTCCACTGTCGACTTGGGTGCCCGACAACCGAGCCATCAAGCTCGACTACCGGAAGCTCCTGCGAGAATTTGGCTTCGAGATGAACCCGGACGTCGCCAGCGGCATTCCGAGCAACGTCGACGGGGCCAAACCAAGTCGCGGTGGCACTTCAAGTCGCGGAGACACCATCACCATCGCCGAGACGATTGATCCTCGGGAAGGTGCCACTCCCGTGGAACGCTCGGTGACCTTCGCCCCGGACGTGATAACGTCGACGCGGTGGGCCAACGAGAACTTCAACGAGCTCCTGGAGCACCAGTTCGGCCTAAGCAGCACATCAAGATCCTCCATTCATGATCGCACAGGTTTCGCTGCCGAGGTGCTGTTAGAAGCCGCAGGACTCTTGCCGGCGGAAGAGGAGATCCTCTCCCTTATGGAAAACAAGAAGCCTTTGATGTCGCCCAGCTTGGTGGCGACTCCTCCGACTGGACCCTTCCAGCACGACACGGCGAAGGATGCCGTCGAAACTCCTCCCGGTTTGTGGGTTGACGTGCCCGTCGAGGTATCCTCTGCCACACTTCAAGTACTAACGGAAACTGTGCCTGCAAGCGCGACACTTACGTGCTGCGCAAGTGCTGTCGTCCCTAGTGACAGACCCGAGACGCTAGATTCTAAGCAGCAGAGTGCCTTGCCGTCCAAGTTGAAGAAAACGAAGAAGCACCGGGCTGCCAAGAATAAGGGAACCTTGAGCCAAAAGCCGCAAATAGAAAGGCTCGGAAACATGCCGAAAGGGAAAGCACAGAAGAAGGCATCGAGCAAGCATTAGTCGAGCAGACCTACTCCCAGAGTTAGGGGGAGTTTCATAAAGCAGCCGCGCTGATTATCACTAGCTATACTATCGAGTAATAAGAGCGTATGTAATACAATGAACGAAATCTGTGTAGATTTTATTTTCTTGATAAAAACAACAAAATCATTCTTATTTAGGTAACTATAAACTGCGCGAAGTGTTTCTCTTATGTAAAATAAGTGAATTTAGGCAACAGTCGCGGGCATTGGAAGTCCTTCCAAAGCCGCAAGAATATTTTGGGCTGTAAGCACTGCCATTGCCTTCCTGGCCTTTGTTGTAGCACCGCCGTTGTGAGGCAGCAACACTGTCACGAAAATGTTAGAACACTACTATTAAAAGGACCATGAAACGTTTTTCTTGAACTCGCTCAATACTTTTTAGACATCAATCCTGATACTCATAATATATATGACGTGTTTGTGGTTAGCTCTAAACGCTAACTACTACCTAAGCCTCAAAGAAAAATTGAGGAGCGTTAAAAAAACCATGAAACATTTTCCTTCGACTTTCTGAGGAGGTAGTAAAGTTGACATTTGGGCTAGTTGGTAGTCTAACATATTGAGGTACTTAGCGCACAAGGTAGAGGGAAGGATAACTTCTCTCTACCTTGTGCGCTAAGTGCGCTAAATACCTCAATATGTTCTGAGGAGGTGCATTTAAAGGTAGGAGTACCCGTAAGCGCGAGCGCGTGACTCTGCAGAATGCTTTGTACGGGCCAAAAAGCTCTGGTGGTGCTTGTCTGCGTAGACGCCGAGCCGCAGCATGCCGAGCCTTTTCATTCATATCAGTAGGAGATTGTGTGGTTTTTTAAGAAGACATGGGATGGTATCTCAGAACCCCCTACTCTTTTTTTTCTTCTTTTTCTTTTTTCATAAATTTTTTCATCTTTTTTTTCCAATTTTTTTTTCCCTACACGAGCACGTGAGCATGTGCTCACGTGCTCGTGAGCACGTCATCTCACGAGCAGAAGCACGAGCACCCTTTTCATTCATATCAGTAGGAGAATGTGTGGTTTTCTTCTTTTTCTTTTTTTAAGAAGACATGGGATGGCATCTCAGAACCCCCTACTCTTTTTTTTTTCTACTTTTTCTTTTTTCATAATTTTTTTCATCTTTCTTTTTCCAATTTTTTTTTTTTTTTTTTTGCCCTGCACGAGCACGTGAGCATGTGCTCACGTGCTCGTGAGCACGTGATCTCACGAGCAGAAGCACGAGCACCCGACGCCGGCCTACGGCGGACGGCGGACGGACATGGCTAGCCCCTAAGGAGCTTCGCCCCTAAAACTCGGTTGGGAAACTCGCCCTTGAAACTCGGGCCCCTCGCTTCCACGCACAGGACCCGAGCCACTGTGAGCTTGATTCGATAACAGCCCCGCGCCCTTTGGTGGTCAATCCATTCCGTTAGTTCTTTTAAAGTTCGTTGGTTAGTTAGCGGCACATAATTCCTTTTGGGACAGGGAATCAGCAAAAGTCATTTTTGCCGAAAGAGGAAGTAGCTTAGCACCAATTTTTTTTTCCCTACACGAGCACGTGAGCATGTGCTCACGTGCTCGTGAGCACGTCATCTCACGAGCAGAAGCACGAGCACCCTTTTCATTCATATCAGTAGGAGAATGTGTGGTTTTCTTCTTTTTCTTTTTTTAAGAAGACATGGGATGGCATCTCAGAACCCCCTACTCTTTTTTTTTTCTACTTTTTCTTTTTTCATAATTTTTTTCATCTTTCTTTTTCCAATTTTTTTTTTTTTTTTTTTTTGCGCTGCACGAGCACGTGAGCATGTGCTCACGTGCTCGTGAGCACGTGATCTCACGAGCAGAAGCACGAGCACCCGACGCCGGCCTACGGCGGACGGCGGACGGACATGGCTAGCCCCTAAGGAGCTTCGCCCCTAAAACTCGGTTGGGAAACTCGCCCTTAAAACTCGGGCCCCTCGCTTCCACGCACAGGACCCGAGCCACTGTGAGCTTGATTCGATAACAGCCCCGCGCCCTTTGGTGGTCAATCCATTCCGTTAGTTCTTTTAAAGTTCGTTGGTTAGTTAGCGGCACATAATTCCTTTTGGGACAGGGAATCAGCAAAAGTCATTTTTGCCGAAAGAGGAAGTAGCTTAGCACCAATTTTGTTTTCCCTACACGAGCACGTGAGCATGTGCTCACGTGCTCGTGAGCACGTCATCTCACGAGCAGAAGCACGAGCACCCTTTTCATTCATATCAGTAGGAGAATGTGTGGTTTTCTTCTTTTTCTTTTTTTAAGAAGACATGGGATGGCATCTCAGAACCCCCTACTCTTTTTTTTTTCTACTTTTTCTTTTTTCATAATTTTTTTCATCTTTCTTTTTCCAATTCTTTTTTTTTTTTTTGCCCTGCACGAGCACGTGAGCATGTGCTCACGTGCTCGTGAGCACGTGATCTCACGAGCAGAAGCACGAGCACCCGACGCCGGCCTACGGCGGACGGCGGACGGACATGGCTAGCCCCTAAGGAGCTTCGCCCCTAAAACTCGGTTGGGAAACTCGCCCTTGAAACTCGGGCCCCTCGCTTCCACGCACAGGACCCGAGCCACTGTGAGCTTGATTCGATAACAGCCCCGCGCCCTTTGGTGGTCAATCCATTCCGTTAGTTCTTTTAAAGTTCGTTGGTTAGTTAGCGGCACATAATTCCTTTTGGGACAGGGAATCAGCAAAAGTCATTTTTGCCGAAAGAGGAAGTAGCTTAGCACCAATTTTTTTTTCCCTACACGAGCACGTGAGCATGTGCTCACGTGCTCGAGGGCACGTCATCTCACGAGCAGAAGCACGAGCACCCTTTTCATTCATATCAGTAGGAGAATGTGTGGTTTTCTTCTTTTTCTTTTTTTAAGAAGACATGGGATGGCATCTCAGAACCCCCTACTCTTTTTTTTTTTCTACTTTTTCTTTTTTCATAATTTTTTTCATCTTTCTTTTTCCAATTTTTTTTTTTTTTTTTGCCCTGCACGAGCACGTGAGCATGTGCTCACGTGCTCGTGAGCACGTGATCTCACGAGCAGAAGCACGAGCACCCGACGCCGGCCTACGGCGGACGGCGGACGGACATGGCTAGCCCCTAAGGAGCTTCGCCCCTAAAACTCGGTTGGGAAACTCGCCCTTGAAACTCGGGCCCCTCGCTTCCACGCACAGGACCCGAGCCACTGTGAGCTTGATTCGATAACAGCCCCGCGCCCTTTGGTGGTCAATCCATTCCGTTAGTTCTTTTAAAGTTCGTTGGTTAGTTAGCGGCACATAATTCCTTTTGGGACAGGGAATCAGCAAAAGTCATTTTTGCCGACAGAGGAAGTAGCTTAGCACGCGGTGTAAAAAGCAAAGACGTCCCAAAAGCTTGTGGAGTAGGACAAAAGGGCGATTTCGAACACACTGATTGACACATTTTGATGGACATCGCATCGCCAGGTTTACGGGAGCGGGGGAAGAGGAGGGGGTCGAGGCTTATAACAAAAGTCTCGGGTGCCGGCGAAAGGCAAGCGCGTGAATCACGGGCGTGTTTTTCTAAGCCTAGGGCTCACCCTCCTCTCTCTCCCCTAGTAAACAAAGCGATATGAAACCCATAAAACGCACCAATCAAAGTGCAAATTTGGCCTGTAAGTCGCCGTTGTGTAACAACATAAAGCTATCGGACGCCTTTGATGTCAACTCGTGACCAGAACAAGCTGCCAGCTCCTCTTTCGCCTTCTCCTGCCGCCAATGTTTATCACAGCCGCGTTCCTGGATTCGCAATGCTTGTAGTACGTTCCAACCCAGCACAATCATCTCCCCAGATACACTGAGCTCGTAAAGAATGTCCCAAAACGTTCATTTCCTGAGATGCTCACTCAAAGCATAAAATAAAAGTTGATTTTCCCCCCAGAAAAAGGATCTCGCACAGCGCGTCTTTGAGTCCCATATACGAAAGGTTTTAGGAATTTCGGGGAGAGGGGAAGGGGGGGGGGGGGGGTTAAAGTGGCTGGGATGACCATGACTTGGGACAAAAGGGGGGGGGGGGGGGGGGGCGGCAAAATGCTTGCGAATATTATAGATTCGGCTGGATATCAGAGGGCACAGCAGCTCCATAAGCTCCTCCCCTGGATACGCCACTGGATATAAGTGCAAGACTATCAGGCAAATCTCACCGCAATTCAGCAGCTTCACGAGCGGGTGATCCTTGGCCAAAGGCTCGGGCGTCACGACATCCAGGCTGGCAGAAGCTATCTTTCTAGTTGTGAGCGCTTCATAGAGGACGTCTTGGTCAACCACTGCTCCTCTTTAAAAAAAAAGAAAATATATATATATATATATATATATATTTTCTTTTTTTTTAAAGAGGAGCAGTGGTTGACCAAGACGTCCTCTATGAAGCAGGACTCCGGCCGAAACGTCGAAGAATAAATGGCCCGTTGTTGCTGTTTTCACCAAGGGTTTTTTTCTTCCCAGTTATATACCCACGCCTTCGGCCTCCCGCCACCATGCCCGTTATATATATATATATATATATATATATATATATAACGGGCATGGTGGCGGGAGGCCGAAGGCGTGGGTATATAACTGGGAAGAAAAAAACCCTTGGTGAAAACAGCAACAACGGGCCATTTATTCTTATATATATATATATATATATATATATATATATATATATATATATATATATAACGGGCATGGTGGCGGGAGGCCGAAGGCGTGGGTATATAACTGGGAAGAAAAAAACCCTTGGTGAAAACAGCAACAACGGGCCATTTATTCTTCGACGTTTCGGCCGGAGTCCTGCGTTCGTCAGGACGAAGGCCGGACTCCGGCCGAAACGTCGAAGAATAAATCATCCGTTGTTGCTGTTTTCACCAAGGGTTTTTTTCTTCCCAGTTATATATATATATATATATATGGGCGGTTTCATTTGGAGAGAGAGAGGGAATAAACATCTCTATTATGAGAAAGCGATGGGGAGGAGTCCTTAGTCCGAGACACCTTGAGCGTTCCCTGCTTCCACCGCCCTCGACACGAGCATGAGCTGGTCATCGAGGTTGGAGCTGGTCACTGCTTTCTCCCAAAGCTCGTATGAAGACTGGAAGGGATAAGACAATTGGGTGGGGTTTAGGTCGCATCCTCCTACAATATGAAGGAGGGTCCCAGGGGCTCCGCAAAAGCGACATAACGGGAAATGGAGGGTGGGGAAAAAGATATGGCATTTAATGGGACGGGGGAAGGTGTTAGTCTGTAGGACACGGTGATGTCGTTCCTGCTGTTTCGATAGTTGTTTATGCGGGGGTGGGTAGGTACGTCGATCCAACCTGTAGTGCTGCGTGATATCTTGATACGTTACCAATGGAACCGGCCTCTCCTGCTCGTCTCCCTGCACGCGCTCGTGGCGTGACTCTGCTAAGGCGACATTTTGTTTCCTGCGATTTCTTTGTGTTCTTCCTGTGAGCGCGTGCTGTCGGCATCGGATACTACAAATGGTGGCATCACCCAAAACAGAAGGACATTGAGGCACTCCATGTACTACATATTTGATTTACACTTCCTTTTCGCGGATGCTCGACTGATTAGGTTATGCTTCTAAACGGTGTGCTACCGCCGTATACACACGCCCAACTCGTATCAAAATACCTCAAGCCGGGAACTTATGCGCTCTCATCTACTCCGATATTTTGAGAGGCCCGAGCTCGACAATGCGTTTCAAAATAAAGTTTGGGCTCTAAAATCGCCAGCAAAAATCAGGGACGCAAGGTTTCAAGTAGAAACTTACCTCAAATGCTTCGTTTACTGGTTGAATGTACCGTACGCATTCAAATTTTAAGTCTGAACTCCTAGAACGAAAAAAAAAAAGCCTCAAATGGGAAAGTTTTTGATTTTTTTCGTACTTTAAATAGAGACTTGAATTTGTAATGTGTAAAGGGGACTAGTGAAGTATGTATTCGAGAAAAGTTTCAACTTGATAGGTTCAGTTGCTGATGTTTGACGGGCCATTAGTACTAGCTTGTAACTTTATTTTGAGACACTAATAAATAAGCGGATCAACGTGTCAATGTAACACTTACTACATCAGACACATATTTTGCTAAATAAAAAAGCTGACCCATTTTAAAACATTGGGCATTTTTGCTTTTTTTATTTTTTTTACTTGAAATTGAGACTTAAATTTTTAATGAGTAAATCTGGTCAGTAAAACCCATATTCGAGGTAAAGTTCTACTTCATGCGCCGATTCCCTGATTTTTGCGGGCGATTTTAGAGTAGAAACTATTTCCAAACACCGTAGAGCGTCAGTCAGACACATTTAGTACAAATTTACATATTGCGTGTATAGCAATATAAGTCTGACGGAGTACTCTCGTAGGTCGTTCTCAACACGCGGTCACAAACAGTGGAAATGACTGACCAAAAAGTTGCTCTGAGTTTGGTACTAAGTCTCACAATTTTTGTTTTCTTCACATTTTTAGGTTCCTTGCATCACCGGGATCTCTGGGCCATGTGGCCATAAGTTACCGGATGCATAAAACAACATTATCGGGAATCCTCCAGGAAACGCTGCCAGCCATCTGGGACTGCCTCTCCCCGTTAGTGCTGCAGCCACCCACATCACAACAGTGGGAAGAGATCCGGAGGGAGTTCTGCGTCAAGTGGAACTTTCCTAATGCCATTGGATCAATAGATGGCAAGCACTCTGCGATCAGGTGCCCGTCAAACTCTGGCTCAATATTTGACAACTACAAGAAATTCTACTCGATGGTGCTGCTGGCTGTTGTTGACGCCCACTACAGGTTTCGACTGGTGGACATTGGGGCTGCCGGGCACCAGTCTGATGGCGGTGTGTTGAGAGACTCTAACCTCGGAAAGGCGTTAGCTGCCAACACCCTCCAGATCCCTGCAATCGCACAGCCTGCACCACCTCTGTGCCTCCTGGGGGATACCTCATGCGCCCTTTCCCCGGAAGAGGCTTGGACTACCGAAAAAAGATCTTCAACTACAGGCTCTCCCGGGGCAGGCGCACCGTAGAAAACGCCTTCGGAATTCTTGTGTCTCGCTGACGTGCGTTTCTGGCTCCAATGCACGGCACTGTTAAGCACTGTGAAAACATGATAAAAGTGGGAGTCTGCCTCCACAACTTCCTGACACGGGATGAAGCCTACTGCCCTCCTGGATATGCTGATAGTGAAAGGAGGGGTGCCCGTGTGGATGGTCAGTGGCGAGCTGACATTTTGAATGTTGGTGTCAACAGGAGCCTAGGTGGCAACAGCAGCCCAGCAGCAATCAGCATCAGGGACCAGCTGGCAGACCACTTCATCTCCCCTAGGGGAGCCATCCCGTGGCAACACGACATAGTGACGAGGGAGTAGACGACGACACTAGGTTGTTATCAATGCTGTTCGATGTTTTCCTTTTCTTGCAAATAAATTGTATATATTTTCTCTGCTCTGGGTCGCTAAACTCGTCAGACACAACTTTCTTCGTGTTATGACATAGCGGGGGGAGGAGCCGAAAGATTGCAGCGAAGTTTTCTTTTCTCAAAAACCCTCAGATCCGTAGATCTTCGTGACGTTTTTCATTGAAAGGGCGAAAAATCCCTACTACTCCCTAGGCGCCGACCTAGAGCAGCACGAGAAAGCACGCGGAGACGAACGTGGTTCGTATACGTATAATGTCACGATGAAGATTATCAGCTGCGACCTTGATGGTCCCTAAAAAGCACGGCGGAGGCTTGAATAATTGCATTCTAAAATCAACACCGTCAAAGTTGATAGTCTGATATCTTTCTTATTTCCGCCATTAAATTAGAATTTACTAAAAAACGTCCCTGTCGTTCCTTTTATTCATCTCGGCCTTTTGAATGTGATCAGAGTGTAGCCCGACGTGGCACTCCGTTTCACCATATGTTGTACCGCAGCGAAGGCTAGAAGCGCGAGCTCATAGCGTTGGCAGCTGCCATTGGTGCACGAGAGCTTGTGCCGCCGAGGTGTGCCATAGAGCAAGGAGCTCGGGCTTGTAGCCTTTCCTGCGGTACAACACAAGGTGAAACAGAGTATAGGTCACAACCAGCCGGGTAGCATTGTCCATCTTTGGACGGATTTCGCTTCCGGGCAGTTGTCCCCCATCAGCGGGAGATAAATTTTTTTTATGATAGACTTTCAAAGATTAGCCAAACTGGGATTAATTGTGCGTTCATCCACTGAAATAAGAGTAATGTCAGTTTGTCAATATTGACGGTGATGTTTCGAGAACGCGAGGACACTAAGCTTTCATCGTACACAACCAAACTTTTCACCGTTGACTCGAACACGCACCATCAAATTTGTCGTTCAGAACTGATCATCCTGACCCTGACGTCAAAGTTATGAGCTATAAAAGCACGTCACTGAACGCGCCTGCATTCAACGAGCCCTGGCACGAGCCTCTCGATTGAAAGTCTGGCATGGCCGCTCTTAAGTTCATGGAACGCGCCCCGTTTTAATTCCAGAATCTCTAGAACCGTAATTTCGAAAATTGCACGCTGTGCTGTTCCTCGTCATCGCTCAGTTGGAACTTCTCTAAGCAGGGTCGTCGAAACAGAAGAACGGGGAGGGGAACGATTCACCCCCCCCCCCCCCCAAAGTGGCGTCGAAAAAGGGGGCACAAAGGGCATAAGAGTGTAAGGGGTGGGATATCGCCCCAGCCCCGGACTATAGCATTTTAGAGAGTTGTAATAAAAAAAAAAGACAGACGTTTACAGTTCTCTGTAATGTCGAATTAAAGCGCAGCTCTTGAGGAGGGGGAGGGGAGGGTATGCCCCTCCCCCCCCCCTTCCTGCTATCCTGCTCCCCTCTCATTTAGCGGGGAAACCTAATTGGTGTTAAAATTACGTGACGTCCATTTCCCCGCTAAATTTAGTGAAAAAAACGTCCCATAATGCAACGCGCGCGCGGTTACGCCGACGGCGACGCCGCTCAAGCTAGAAACGGGCGCATAAGAGTTGCGCTCTAAAAATTCGGGGGAAGGTTTATCCCCCTTCTTCACTACTATCACCCCACCCCCTCGCTCTCTCTCTCTCCCGAACAATTTCTGCGGCCCTTCCTGACCCCTATTTGAGTGTGTGTTTGTGTTGGTTATACCTTTCTTTTTCCCTTTCCACGGTCTTTTTCCCCCTTCCCCCCTCGCCCCCCCATCTCTCAGTCATTAACGACGTCTCTATACATAACGCCTTGTTCGAGGCGGGGTTTAGGCCGCACGTCCGGGAGCTTCCTGGCTCGTGACGACGACCATTCCCCGAAGTGAAGAACCCAGGGGTCCAGTGGAGGTGGGAGAATTGGTAACGTAACGAACGGTTTAATTACATGGTAGCGATACAGTCGTCAAATCCGAGAGAACAAATGGAGCTCTCACGCCCCGCCTTATATAGGGGTCCGTTTTCTCCCTCTCTCTCCGCCAGGGCAGCAGGTGCGACAGCCACGTGCTTTGCAGCTGGGTCCGTCGCGACGTAGTCAGAAATGAGTCATAGCCAAGGTTCTCCGCAGTTAGGCCAGGCCTCTCTCCCCTTCCGGAGCGCACGAACCCACACGCACACACACACACGTCCCGTTGACGTCACGGACGCGTTGAGACACGTTTTGGGCAGCCTTCGACAGGTGGGCGTCAGTCCTGAACACGTCGGGACTCGTTTTGGGACTCGTTTCCGCAGCGTTGAAACTCGGAAGAAGGTTGCCGAAGGTTCCATTCTTAACAGCCCCTCCGGGGCCAGGGAAACCTCGAATGGCCGGTGGTACAATCGCTGGCCTGAAGAGGTGGGCTTGGAGTAGGCCTTGAGAAGACGCTGCAAGCACCAAACAAACTCCCAAACCTCTCACAACGGAGGCATCAGCGGAAACGTCCCCCACAACACCACGCCACACCGCAGTCAAACGCTCGGAATTCGCCAAAGACCCGCCAGACTGGATTACGGATTACCAAAATTTGGTACAATTCCGGGTATCGAGACCCCCTGTCGCCAAAAAAAACTCACTTTTCCAACGAGGTCACTAAGAACAAAATACAAAAGACAAAAACTCTTCGCAATTTGTGAGGTCATTTTGGGGTTTCAACGAAGTGCCCCCACTTAGATCCTCATTCCCGTGGATGACGAAGACCTCTGAGATCATCCCTACTATTTTTCGTGATCTCAGAAAAATCTGCTCAACCCATCGGCATTGCCGTTAAATTTGCCTTTCCTTTTTCTTACGCTGAAGTCATAGTGATCGATTTTCACGTGATTTCTAGACGTGAAAATGCGGTCCTTATAGCGCCGATAAAACAATCCGCCTCTTTCATTCCCCGTCACATTGGTCCTAGCAATCTCCTGAGCTGTACAGCGAAACCCTGACACACTAGGGTCGCTCTTCTGCTCGACTCTGTCTACTCGTAGCAGAGGACCAAAGTTACGCGACGCCGGAGCTACGAGAGATCTTTCACTGATCCCCTCTTCCTCCGCCTTTTCCGCCGGCGCGTTGGGACGGCGTACGCTTCCTAGTGCTACGAGATCAGGCTGTTCTACAACCTGGTTCCTCTCATCCCGGTTTTCTGCCTCCAACTCTGGGAGTGCTTGCTCCCCGTCAGCTGCCTCTGGCTCTGGATCCCTCGTCAACAAAGGGGCGACCTGACGCGATTTGGACCTCGTACACGACTGTACTAGCCCTTTTCCCAGTTGTTGACCCCTTTCGCGCAGCAGGAAATCTGACCGGTTAGAAAACAAATAAGGATATTCCAACGGGACTGTTTGCGAGACAGCCGCCTCTGTCACTAGCTCTCCGAACGGGCCAGTTATCCTTACTCTCGCCATAGGCAGACAGACACTGTGCTTTTCGAGCAGCTGCTTGATCCAAACTACCTTTCCAGTAAAATCGGATGGCGTTACATACGACGGATGAACAACGTCCATCGTCGCTGCACTGTCACGAAGCACCCTGCACGGCTTTCCGTTTACCTGGAGCTCGTGAAGATAGGGACGAAGGAGCTTCAGGTCCTCGTCACTACCGTTCACGTACGAGAACACCACCCGCGGTTTCTTACATCTGGCCGCTGTGTGTCCCGGCTCCTGACAGTTGTAGCACAGGAACGGCTTCCTTGCCTCGAACTGCCCTGTTGGGCTTTTCCGCGCCTCGTCTCCGTTCGAGTGTTCTGCGCTCTTTTCTGGGACCTTTTGTCCTGCTTCGGGCTTCTTGGGCCCGTTTTCTCGCGAGCCGTTACCCTGTCGGAAGGTCTTGCGCTGATCGCTTCGGCCGGATTCGCTTTCCTCTCCGCTCAGCTTTCTACGCGTTGCGTACTCTTCGGCTAGCTCAGCGGCCCTTTCGACAGAGTCGACTCCCACCCTGTCCTGCACCCAGAGCTTGACTGACTGCGGAATGCTACGAAAGAACTGTTCGAGGCACACACACTCGACTACCTTGTCTCGGCTTTCGTACACTTTCCTCGCTCTTCAACCATTCTATCAAGTTGGTTTTAAGCCCGTACGCGAATTCCGAGTAGCCCTCGCTGCTCTTTTTGGATGCGTTTCTAAACCTTTGACGGAACGCCTCGGCAGAAAGGCGGTACCGCTTCAAAAGGCTGGACTTCACCTTGTCGTAGTCGTCCGCGTCTCCAGCACTAAGGCGCGCGACAACCTCTGCAGCCTCACAGGGCAACAGAGTCAAAAGCCGCTGCGGCCACGTTTCTGGGGCGAAGCTCAACTTCTCACATGTCCTCTCAAAGTTAACTAAGAATAGGCCCACGTCTTCCCCAACTTTAAACGGCTGCATGAGCTTCTTCATTTGATACGACTCGGTCTCACTTGCTCGTACCGGAGCCCCAACTCTACTGTTCTGCGAGTTTAATCGCTGTTGTTCAATTTCGAGCTCTAGCCTTTTCAGCGCTCGCTCCTGGTCTCGTTCCTCTTTCGCTGCAGTCTGTGCTCGTTCCTCTCTAGCTGCAGCTTGCTCCTCTTTCGCTGCAGCCCGTTCCTCTTTCGCTGCAGCCTGTTCCTCTTTCGCTGCAGCCTGTTCTCGCTCCTCTCTTGCTGCAGCTTCACTCTTAGCGTTCTGAAGCAGTTCCCACGTATTTTTAATTTCCTCTGCTTCCGCGCTCTCTGAAATCGCTTTACTGATCTCAGATTTCTTCATCTTTTGCTCCACCTCCACACCCAATTCTTCACATAAACAGAGTAAATCTGTTCTCAGTAACCTCATCAGATCCATGATCGCTGCTTTTTAGCTTTGGCTTTGTTCTAAAACTTGTCGCGAGGTTGTACACAAACCTAGCGCACGAGTCAAACACTAGGATTCCCAGCAGTTCAAAATTAATTACCCATAATCTGAAGCCTGGCGAATCTCAAAGCAAAGTCCAAACGCTCACCCGCAGATGTAGCACGATGTCGCATGGTCCGATCCCAACCGCTGCCAACCAGTTGTTCGAGGCGGGGTTTAGGCCGCACGTCCGGGAGCTTCCTGGCTCGTGACGACGACCATTCCCCGAAGTGAAGAACCCAGGGGTCCAGTGGAGGTGGGAGAATTGGTAACGTAACGAACGGTTTAATTACATGGTAGCGATACAGTCGTCAAATCCGAGAGAACAAATGGAGCTCTCACGCCCCGCCTTATATAGGGGTCCGTTTTCTCCCTCTCTCTCCGCCAGGGCAGCAGGTGCGACAGCCACGTGCTTTGCAGCTGGGTCCGTCGCGACGTAGTCAGAAATGAGTCATAGCCAAGGTTCTCCGCAGTTAGGCCAGGCCTCTCTCCCCTTCCGGAGCGCACGAACCCACACGCACACACACACACGTCCCGTTGACGTCACGGACGCGTTGAGACACGTTTTGGGCAGCCTTCGACAGGTGGGCGTCAGTCCTGAACACGTCGGGACTCGTTTTGGGACTCGTTTCCGCAGCGTTGAAACTCGGAAGAAGGTTGCCGAAGGTTCCATTCTTAACAGCCTCTGGGTGACCCCGGTGGCGATGTTGACAAGGGCGGAAGATGAGCTCTAAAACCGCATACACCGCGCACGGCTCCACAATATCACGAAGTTTAATCTTCGCCTCGATTCCGAATCGAAGATTTTGGCCTCAAATAACTCCTTCCCAAAGTTGTGAAACGTCACTTTGTCGTCATCAATAACTTCCACAAACGACGATCTTGCGACGAGAAAGTTCATAGTATTTACAGCCCATCTAGGTACAATCTACGTTTCATTGACTCTATCGCGGCGTAGGGATGTAGGGACACGCAGGCGCGACGTCATCAGTGCAGCCATTCAATCGGCTGGCCCCACGGTGTTATTCGCGCGCGCACCGATGAAGCTCGCTACAACTTTGTGCCTAACATTCTCGTTGGAATTTGAGCACCGAGAGAGCTTGGATGATTGACATCTCGTCCCGCGTGACGCCAACGTCGCGAGAGTCCAATCAGCACGCTCTGCGAACTTCGTGCCCAACTTTGTGTTTGACGAGTTTAGCGACCCTGCTTGCTTAACAGTGTTGACCTGCGAAATATATTTTGCAACCCCTCGGTGTTTTCACCTGCAAATAGCTTACCTGCCTACCTTGGTGAGTTTCGTTGTACAGGGGAGAGCGAGGTAATTCCAGCTAGCGAGGAATATTGGCCATCCATGTTTTTCGCTTGCCACCGTAGACACAGGCACGCATGCCAAATGATTGGCTTCTCATTAAAGGGGCGATGCAACGTTTTTTGTATTTTGTGCAAATACCGCTTAGAACGGATACCTGACGTTATTGACCTGTGAAATACCCGTTCGTTTTTCACCACACGCAATCGAAGTCGCAGAAAAAAATAAAGAAAAACGAGCAGAGTTCACCCCCTCAACTCGCAGCCAGAACAAGCGGACACGTGATCTGGAGCCGATTATAGACCAACTCAACTTGCTGACGTCATACGACCGCGGTGGCGCTGCTGTAGCAATAGGACAATAGGACAACTTGCGTGTTAATCCACCTCTTTCGAAATCATGGTTCCAGAGTTTCTGGTATGAAAACACATGTTCGCGTTCCATGGATTCACGAGCGGCCATGGCATGCTTTCAAGCGAGATCTCGTGAAAGCGCTCGTGGTGTGCATGCGCGCTCTCCCCGAAAATCTCGAACCGGTGACTTCGTAAAAAGGTGGATTACAAAATTCGGGTTTAATCTTTTCATTTACACAACAGAGGAGTAAAATGACATTCTAGATGTACTTTCGATAAGCCTGCTTTTCTACTCGCATTTCTGTCGGAAATATAAACAGGTTTCGAGCAATGCGTGCCACCCACGAAGCGAAGGTAACGGGTAGAAAGCATGTTTGATTAACGGTATTAGCGCAGGCTGTGTGTCTGAGTAGCAGATGATGCTATTATGTGCACTAGACCTTTTGCTAATTTACACAAGCACCAAAGATCATGCCGGGCTTGTAGTATACACTCGCTGCGCAAGCTAGCGTCTACATTCGTGTGTACCGACATTCCAAGCCGCTTCCTTGGCGCTTGGGGTAAGTTTGCAAAACGTTTGCAGGTGTTCTTTCAAGCTATTTTATGTGATAGGCATCCCTGCAGCTTGCCTCCAAGAACTAATTCTGAAGTCTTGCACTACAGAATTAATAATATTCAGATTAACATAGACTGCTTCACAGATTATGTTTTCCTCTAACGATGTGTTAGAATTGCATAAGCAGAAATTGCTCTTCGAAAATGTAGTTCATATTAACAGGATGTGTATATTATCAAGACATGAGTGGACACGTGTGCCTTCAGATGCACAAAGGTCGGGGGCGTTTTATTTCTGCTGAAACTTACATTCATATTCATACACCATCTGCATTACACAAGCCCTGAATTGGGCACTTGTGACCTCGTCCCAACGATCCAGAGATTGTGCTACAGAGTAGGCAAATGCTTCGTTCTGTGTAATTTTACTCCTTAAATGATTTAAAAGTTCTCTCTCCAGGGGGGGGGGGGGGGGGGGGGGGGGGGGGGTCCTGGGCACCTTTGTGACTGGCCTGATGACCTCCTCGAGGTGCTTGAAGTTGATTCACCCGAGGTGGACGGCGTGGCTGCGACAGGAGCCTCAGGGCTGCACTGCAGCTCTTCTTGGGCAGGCTCGAAGTCAGTGGGAATGGTCGAGTCGTCAGGAGAAGATTCCACCATTTCCATTAATAGACACTGTGCTGTGTCGCCCACAGGCGGCGCCTTTACGTTGGTGGTTGCCCTGCAAGTGGGATTAACATATGGGAGAGAAATTTAGTTAGACAGCAAATGAGGACTGCAAGTTTTGTTTACATACTTCCTGGGTCGGATATGTTTCTCGTAAAACGACATCATTTCCAGGAAGGCCCATTGTTTTTTTCCGGACGAAGCCACTACCACTCCTTGTGGCAGCTTCAATAGGCCTCCTGCGCTGAAGCTTTGAACAAACTGCAGCGCCCACATTTTGGGTAGTACAAGCTCACCTGATTGAGCCTCGCACTACTTATGGCACGTTGGTTGAGCTTTTTTAATTCTGTCTGATGCTGAAGAACGAAAAAACACCTTTGGACGCCTGAAATCGGCCAGACTCAACGCCGCAAGACAATCAAAGGTGCCAAATTGATGACACCACCGCTAGGGTGCGCGTCTCTTATCTCTGGGTGGTGACGTCAAAACACCTGTGTCGCGACGCTTTCATTTTTCTTTTTCTTTGTCATGTCTACTTTGGAACGCGGGAAATGGCATCTCTTGGCTCGCGCTCTAAGCGTCTTAGCTTTGACGGCGTTCGAATTTTTGTTGTTTCTTTGTATATTCATCGTGATCTTGCGCTCTGCACCAGAGCAGGCACACTTCTGCATGCGTGACATTTTGAGACGCTAAAGTTTGTACTACCCAAAACAAGGCCTAACAAGTCCCTTTTCGCAGCACCCCCTGGGCAACGCAGGAGGCTCCATACCTGTCGCGTACACGCTTCCACGCTTTTTGAGCGTCCTCACCTGAAATAAGTATGTCAAATTCAGTTCTCCCATATGCAGACCTAATACAAAAATTGACCGCATCTCCACGTGGTGAATGATGTTGCTTGGGGCGAAGCTCTGGTGGTGCTTGTCTGCGTAGACGCCGAGCCGCAGCATGCCGAGCCTTTTCATTCATATCAGTAGGAGAATGTGTGGTTTTCTTCTTTCTCTTTTTTTAAAAAGACATTTTTTTTCTTTTTTTATAATTTTTTTCATCTTTTTTTTTCAATTTCTTTTCCCTACACGAGCACGTGAGCATGTGCTCACGTGCTCGTGAGCATGTGATCTCAGGAGCAGAAGCACGAGCACCCGACGCCGGCCCGGACGGCGGACGGCGGACGGACATGGCTAGCCCCTAAGGAGCTTCGCCCCTAAAATAAAATGCTGAACGAGTTGCCAAGTCAGTTAAGACGCTTGCACTGCTTTTCTGTTTGGAGTCCTAAATAACTAGAGCGCCTCAGTGTCTTTCTATTTGGGTGATGCCATCGTTTGTAGTACCCGATGCCGACAGCACGCGCTCAGAGGGAAAATACAAAGAAACCACAGGAAACAAAATGTCGCCTTAGCACAGTCAGCGCCACGAGCGTGTGCAGGGACACGCTCTTTCACGCGCTTCAACACAAAAAAAAAAACATAAGCGTTCGAAACAAATTGGTCAGATATCATCACCCCAAGCAAAGCGCACATGAAGGCACCCTAGTCAACTTACCGGGCTTCATGCCGCAGGCAATGCGCACGGACTCCCAGGCATTCTTTATTCGCTTGGAATCCCTGTACTCTAGAGAACCAATGTCGTAAAGACACTCGCGCTCTCTCACCGCTTCAATGAGCCGTTCAACCTCGTCCGTCGTCAGATCACTCGGTTCACACTCCGCGGCACCTCCGTTCGCCATTTTTCTTTCCGAATGACGCTCGCGCGAGGAATTCTGGGTAACGACCGTCGTCGGCCGACGCCGAGATTCGAGCAGCGCCTACCTCGACGTGAGCTTCGCCGGCGCGCGCCGAGGCGCGTTACGTTGCGTGGCGTTCCACTTGTGTTCGGAGTATAAACTCTCCTTTCGCAGCAACGTCACGCAACGCGCTCGGGAGCGCGCGGTCGTTGACGTTACGTTGGAGTATAAACAGCCCTCCTCGACGTGAGCTTCGCTGGCGCGCGCCGGGACGTGTTACGTTGCGAGGCGTTCCACCTGTCGTCGGAGTATAAACTCTCCTTTCGCAGCTACGTCACGCCACGCGGTCGGGCGTGCGCGCCCGTTGACGTTACGTTAAAGTATAAACAGCCCTTATTAAAGCCGATTCACACACTTGCGTGAGTCCGACCTTTTGCGGCTGCAACGTCTTGCGAAGTTAATTCTTTTACGTGTTGCTATGGAGACGGGGTTTTAAGCCGCTTACAACCACCCCGTTGCCATAGCAATCCGTAAAAAGATTAACGTCGCAAGCCGCTGCAGTCGCACTCAGTCGGGCTCACGCAAGTGCGTGAACCAGCCTCAAAGGGGCCCTGCAACAACGTTTTGCTGTTCTTTTTTTTTTTTTTTTTTTTTAATTTGCACCAAACCTGAGGGCATTGCAGTCAACGTAGTAACTTAGTGAACGTTTTATTTCCTCGAAATTCGCTTTATCTTAAAAGTTATAGGCGTAGTAAAATTACAAAAACAAGCAAAAAATAACCTCCTTCATGACGTCCTTGGTCCTCTGTCCCCCCGGTGACTGTGGAATGTGGCGAGGGAGGGGAAGACGGGGAAAGGAGGTGAGGCCGAGGAGCGAGAGCTGCCCGGGAACGGGGCAGTTCTCTCTCCTCAGCTGACCAAGACCAACAACGTCACGATTTCGTCACATGCCACGCGCGTTCGACACCGCGGGGCGCCCCCGTAGGAGGAGGAGGTTTCCGCGTCGTCCGGTTAAAATTAGGGGTGTGCGAATATTGAAATTTTCGAATACGAATCGAATACGAATAAGAGAAAAAACGGGCTTCGAATATCGAATTGAATATCAAATATGTGTCTTGTAATAAAAAATTGCAAAACAAGAGGTAACAGCAGGTTT
>JABSTQ010007419.1:0-22500 GCA_013358835.2 Ixodes persulcatus
TCCTGAGCTTAGGGTAACGGTGACAGAAAGCCCGGGCAACATTGTTTCGCACCGTCGCTGAGCACTCTAACATTTGTGACAGACGGAAAACGTGTTTCCTGCAATTTCAGGCAAAGCTCCGGATAACGGTAAATCATGATTTTATGCACCAAGATGGCGGACGTGTCGTTGCTTGCGAATGTAGCTTATTCGGCGGATCTACGATGCGCGTTTGCGAGCATGGCGACTGGACACCGCCATGTCTCTGCTTATGCGGGTAAGCCCGTGCCATTGCAAGCCTACCAAAGCTATGTTCACGCGCACGCTGCATGTGCTTGCACCCGTATGGGGCATCAGTCGGGTGCGCAATGGCGGCCATAACGGTGCGTGCGACTGTCGAGCGCGTGTTGACGGCAAGCTTCCGCAGTTCTTTTGCAACGTGCATTCCGCACCATGGAGATTGCCGGTCCTTGCAGCCTATTAATACGAGCTAGTTCTGAGCACGCGCTGTAAGCAGCGCCCTCAAATATGGCGTCCTGTGATCACCCCCTATAGACCTTTCCAATGTTTACAAAAATCGCACGCTGGACTGTGATTTTGTAAACATTGGAAAGGTCTATAGACCTTTCCAAAAAAGGACACTTGGCAGGTTCCATTTTCAGTGTTCGTGCGTATGGTGCGTGATTTGCTCGCTTTCCGAAGCGACGAACGTGCGCGTTCTGGACTGTGATTTAACACGTGTGGACTGTGATTTTTGTAAACAGTGGAAACGTCTATTGGCGACGTGCGCTATCAAAAGCGTCGCTGTGGTCGGCCTTCCACGATTGGCCGAATGCTGACTATGACGTCAGTAAATGTTTTCTCATCGACAGAAATAAGAGTAATGTAAGAACTTCAATTTTGACGGTTTTGGCAGCGTTGGTTTCAGAGCGCAATGATCTCAAGCTTCCACCATGCTGATCATAAACACCGTCGAACTTGTTGTTCGTAAGGCAATGACGTCACGAGAGGAAACCATAGGAGGGCGTTACCAAAACATCTCGCCGCTAATAGTGGGTATTCACTGGACGCCATATCTGTGGGCAATGTTTAGAGCGCACGCTCAGAAAGAGCACACAATAATAGGCTGCTAAGACCGGCAATCTTGATGGTGCGGAATCCACGTTGCAAAAGGACTGCGGAAGCTTGCTGTCAACACGGGCTCAGCAGTCGCGCAGCACACAGCTATGTCCGCCAGTAAATAGAACCTATTCGCAACTTTCAGTGATGGTGGTATCGGGGCATGAAAATCGCGCTCCCTAGCTCCTGGATGATCGACTCTACAATAAAGGTGCTTGCCTGCACCTTCCTGGCGTGAAACAAATAAAGTAATGCTCTAAAACTGCCCGTATATATAGCAAAACTAGAGTTACGACTCCCAGACCCAGCCTCGTACTTCTGTTCTACGATGATCATTCATGTGACAGCCATTTTGATAGGCGCCAGTGCGTCCTCTATAGGTAGTATTCACTGGCGGCCATAGCTGTGTGCGCGAATGCTGAGCGCGTGCTGATGGCGAGCTTCCACAGTTCTTTTGCAACGTGCATTCCGCACCATCAAGAGTGCCGGTCTTAGCAGCCTATTGATGTGAGCTCGTTCTGCGCATGCGCTCTAAACTGCACCCACAAATATGGCGTCCAGTGAATCCTCCCTATTAGCGGCGAGATGTTTCGGTGGCGCCCTCATTCGGTTACCTTTCGTGACGTCATTACCTCTAAATCAACAAGTTCGATGGTGATTGTAATGGGCATGGTGGAAGCCTGAAATCATAGCGCTCTCAAAGCAACACTTCCAACACCGTCAAAAATGAAGCTCTTACATTCCTCTTATTTCCGTCGATGAGACATCCTTTGCTGACGTCATAGTCAGCATTCGGCCAATTGTGGTGGGCCGACCACAGCGACGCTTTCGATCGCTCACGTCGCCAATAGGTCGCGAAAGTTTGGAATAGCCCCGGGAACACGTCCATCGTGAGCGCGAAGATAGCGGCCGCCACGTGCATTGTGCGTGGCGTGTTCGCTTTCCGAAGTGCCGAACACGGGAGTGCTGGGCTGCGGCGGTCCCACGCTGCGCTGTGGATTTGTAAACGTCCGAAAGGTGTGTGTACCCCTGCAGTGCGGTCTTTCGTTTCCTTTACTTCTTCATTTCTTTTTTTTTTTAACAGTGATTGCTGTTATCTGCCCTTCCCACCACTGGAATGAAGTACGTTGTTGATGTTGTAGTTGGCGAAGTAGGGTGTCCGTCGTCAATGTTGCCAAATGCTCCAAAACGATCGCGCGCCGCACCCGGGAATCAAACCTGGGTCCGCTGCCTGAAAAAGCAGAGGCGTTAGCACTTAAAGGAGCCGTGCAACAATTTCAGGGCTTTGCTTAAATAATTGTGGAAGTTGATGCCTGACACTTCTGAAGTGAACTACAGAAAAGAGATTTTGTCTGGATAGCCTAGTTTTTATTTAAAAAAATGGAAAACATCCAGGTTTTTGCCACCTCTCAACTCGTGCATCGTCTTCCGGGTCACGTGCGCAGTGAAGTCGATGGGGTAGGCGCGGGGCTCCGGTGAAGCTCTCTCTCTAGAGCCATCAGTGAGCAGCCAGAACTCATCCGCTCGCGACCGCGTGACCACGTGCTGGCGGGCGCAGCGCGAACAATACGGTGAAAGGAGGAAAGACTCATCCGGGTCCGGCCATACCCGTCCGGCCCTGTCCCCCTCCCCCTCCGGCTTCTGGCGGCTGTTCGCGGTAGCAGATAGAGCTGACGGCTTTGTGGACCGCCACTAAAACTCCATATAATAAAAGTTTTGTCGATGATACCAGGTTTTTGACAGATTTATATTTATGCAGGAACGACAAGATTTATAGAAAAGTTGCCTTTTATCGAGCAGGTATTCGCACAACTTGCTATCTTTCCACAAGACCCCCCCCCCCCCCCCCCATTGACGTCACGCCGCGTGTTTCTCATGGCCACCGCTCGCGGCTGCAGGTCGGGGAATATTCTAATTTTTGCCTCGCTATCACGCGGCGGAATCGCAACATTTCGATGAAAGGAGCTGTGATTTCTGTCATTTGTGACAAGGTGAACAATGTCAAAAGTAGAAGATGCCAATTTTTTCAGCGTTAAATCGTTGGACAGCTCCTTTAACCACCAAACCGCACATGTACAAGTCCGGTCTCAGAGCGCCACCATCTTGCTCAGTCGGGTGCGCTCTTGGGCGCGGCCATAATCCCATTGCGACGCCTTAGCAAGGCTTCGTAATCCGATTATGACGCGTCCAAGCGCACCCCAGTCGAGCAAGATGGCAGCGCCCTGAAGCCGGACTTGCAAACGCTGTCTGAAAACAAAATAGCGGATAGCAAACGTTAGTGCCAAGAACTCGTGCCGGGAGACACGTTTTCACGCGCTCAGGAACAAAAAACAAAAAGAAACAAGAGCGTTTTGAACTGAGGGGTCAGATGTCGATTTTTGTTCCCAACACCTTCGTTCGCGCAGTCCACGGTGAGTGAACCCGACGCGGATGACCCAACGACTTCACCGCGACGTGTGGGTTAACGCGGGACTGCTCCATTTTTTTTTTTTTTTTCTAGGAGATCAAAGGTTGCTTGCTACGTAACAATATAAAGGGTGTCCCCCAAAAATCTTTACAGACTCTCTTTTTCCGCTAACATAATCTATGCATCACATAATGCTCGTTCTTTGCTCAAACGGAGCGCTGGAGTATCCGAACCAGATGCCAAAGTTTCAGCATTAAGAGTAATCTTATTCAAAAGTTATATGTGATTTTCTGAATTAGTAGGAAAATTAGTGCCACTAGATAAGCTACGTTTCAGAGTAACAACACTTGCCCATATTGTGCCTTAAATTCATGGCTGCCAGTTATCTGACGCTTTATCTGAAATCACAGGAAACGCTTTTCAGCCCTCCACAAATGTCTAAAACAGTTCGCGACAGAGCAAAGCAATATTACACGAGCTTCCTAACACCGAATCTAATGCTGAGGAAGTCGCACTTTTGAATCATGACGATCGGCAGTGGCGTATGTTCTCCACAAGCAACAAAATGGCGGCGCCCACCACAATGCCGGGAAACAGAGTGCCGATACTCTAAGCACTAAGCGGAGCTCATTTAGTGGCTCTGGTGAAAATGAGGCCCATTTTCGACCGTTTTCGGTAACTGGCGCCATAGAGCTCCGTGTAATATAAGAGGTCCAACGGCCGTGCTTTTTTCCAATAAAAAAAAAAAAAAAAAAATTCATGAAATCGCTTTGAATTAAGATAACGGTTGGTGCTAAAACTGTGGATATGGTTCGGACCTACAGCGCTAGATTTGGGTAAAGAACAAGCGTTCTGCAAAGCCTAATTTACTTTTGCGGTAAAAAAAACAAAACAAAATTCCTTTCGGGCCACCCTGCACTAATCATATGACATTTTTACATCCGGTTTTGTTCTTTATTAAGAACTGAAGCGGCTATGCTTCCGCTGACACTTGTTTATTTCTCCTTCTCTGCTCTTGCCTACTGTTCTGTTCCGCCATCTCCCATCGTAGGCAATCAATTACTGCAGCAGCGCAATTGGCAGCCATAGAGTGGCAGCCGCATCGAGGAGCGAGTGCCCCAGGAAACGTTCTCACGAGATCTCCCGAGAACAAAAGCATGCAGAAAGGAAAAAACAAAACAAAAAAACAACAACATCATTTTCATTATTGGCAAGCACTACGCTCCCCACGACCTGATGTTTCCCCGGCGACAGAAACGCAGGGATGCGGCGCGAAGAGGACGAAAGGGAAAAGGTAACAATGAAGACAAAGACGAAGCCAACAGTAGTCGACTGGAGCCGGGGGCAGGGACCGGAACGGCCACGAAGATCCGTTGGGGACGTTGACACCTAACGCCGCGTCGTCTTCATATTGCTTTTTTTTTTTTTACTTATTCTACCCACTGACTAAAATGAAACAGATAGTACAGCCTGTCCTACGCCGCCCCCCCCCCCCCCCAAATAAATGTAGCTTTCTTTTCTTTTTTTTTTTTTTACCGCGAAAATTTATTATGTTATACATCGGCGAACGCGCTCATTCTCCGAACAAATGTGGCACTAGAGGTCCGAACCAGATGCCAAAGTTTCAGCACGAACCAATATGTTATTCAAAACTTATAAGTGATTTCCTGAAATTTTCAAATGCAAAATGGGGCCCATATTCGCCCGTTTTTAAAAACTCGCGCCATAGAGCTCCACGTATTCAAGAAGTAGCTGTCGGTCGTTATTTTTTTTTTCTATTTAAAATTTAAGAAAACTCACTTTTAACTTTTGAATAAGATGGCGTCTATAGACCTTTCCAATGTTTACAAAATAGCAGTCCAGCGTGCGATCTTCACAGCCCAGCACGTGCGTGGTCGTCGCTTCGGAAAGCGAGCAAAGCACGCGCCATACGCACGAACGCTCAAAATGGCACCGGCCAGAAGCTCGTTTTTGGAAAGGTCTACACTCTGTTTCACCTTATGATGTACCGCAGGAAAGGCTACAAGCGCGAGCTGCTTGCTCTAGGGCACATCTTGGCGGCACAAGCTCTCGTGCATTAAGGGCAGCTGCCAACGCTGTGAGCTCGCGATTCTAGCCTTCGCTGCGGTGGAACATAAGGTGAAACGGAGTATAGACCTTTCCAAAAACGAGCTTGTGGCCGGTGACATTTTGAGCGTTCGTGCGTATGGCGCGTGCTTTGCTCGCTTTCCGAAGCGACGAACACTCACGTGCTGGGCTGTGAAGATCGCACGCTGGACTGTGATTTTGTAAACATTGGAAAGGTCTATAGTGCTGAAGCTTTTGCGTCTGATTTGGACCTCTAGCGCTCTACAGCTGGGGGAAGAATGGGCGTTCGGCGATCCGTAATTCACTTTCGCAATAAAATAAAAAGACCTCGTAAATATTTTTTTTTTTTACTTTTTGTAAATACATATATTTTTTTTTTTTTTTTTTGGGGGGGGGGGAATAGATCTGGCACTTCGCCCCACCTTACGATGAACTAGGTACAACAGCTATACGGACCTCCTTGTCCAGTCAGGGGCTAGTCAAATTCCGCGCTTTGCTTTGGCGTGCGTGGCACTGCCCTGCCTGAGACGTGCCGCCCTATTAGCCCCGAGAACGTAGCGTGGCGCCATGTTCTCGGGGCCTAACAAAGGTGCCATAGCCGAGCAACCGTCAAACTTTTCCAACGAAATTACACACTTCTAAGCCTTAAAGCTCCCGATGAGCACCGGTTTGGGCTCGATGGATTACAGCTATTATGGCAAAGTGCACTCTCTCCATGCGATCACTCTTGTTCGGATCGCCATACGTTGCGTCATGCGTGGCGCGACAACGGCGCCATCTGCGCAGATGATCCAGTGATGGCTTCTCCCCTCTACACAACGATACCAAAGTAACGCGCTTTGGTAGTACGGTTGCAAAGATCACAGCCGTATACGAAGAGAGTTTGGCCATTCATTGGGAAGTACAGGAGTTAAATGAGGAGACGCCATTGGCCGAAAGCGTGCTGGGCGTGTTCCAGGGCGACTTCACGAATTTGAATGTGGCCAACCAGAGGACGGAAATTATACCCTGGCGGTGGTTGCGAGAAACAAACTTAAGTGCGTCGGAGTAACTCTCGGTGACTGAAAATATCGTGCACGTTATGTTTCAATCACGGGCATGCAAAATCATGATGGAAGAGTGCGACTCTACGGAACGATCGACATAATCCGTACGCCAGGCGCCGAGGGCCGGGAATCTCCCGTCCGAGCAGTCACGCTCTGTCCGAGCAAAACAGAGTTCGAGCGGCACATTCGTTTCTCACATCTTTCTGCATGATCACAATCGATCATCACGTGCACCCTATTTTCAACCATTAAGGGTTACTACATTTAACTCTGACGAGCTTATGAAAACGATTTAAACTGTTTCTCGCTACCACCGCTGGGGGATTCTTTTCGGCTTCTGGTTCGTCATGTCAAGCCCTCTTTCTGAACCTGGTGCACGTCCCTGGCTCTGCCCGCGCCTCCCATTGACCAACTCTCTCTAGACACGGCTCTGGCAAATATCAAAGCGATATCAGTGTTACATGTTTCCGCTATACTTGCGGTTTTAGCGAGCGAACCCCTACTGACCTATAAATGAGAGACGTTTCATGTCAAAAAGACACAAATTATCTTCTTTCGACAGTGCGCGAGGGTTCCGCCTCATGTAATTCCACCTCAGGAGCATTCGACCTGCTTCCTCCAGTCGATCCCCACGCCGAACAAGTTTTCGCAATGCGTAAAAAGAAAAAAAAATATCGATACGTTCAAAGTTTAAACGTGGCTTAAAAAAAAATAAAGAGACCCTTCTCACATTTACCATTTGGGTATTTGCGCGACATTATCATTTTTTTTTTCATGAAACGTGCAGAGTGGCTTTTTTTACGCCGCTATTGCCACCTTGAATGGCGGAACATTCTGTACCAGCGAAAACATAGTTTTGCTCTCACCAAGCCATTGGAAGATGTTTACGTTTCTAAGCGTAAATATCACATCATTCTTGTTTTATCTCGCCTTTATATTGTTGCTTTTTTTTATATTGAAGTGGTGCGCTCTTTTTTCATGGCCCATACACTACACCTGATCCACGTGGCTGGGGATGAAAACAAGCAAAAAAGGCGTATGAATCAGCAAACTTTGCAATGATCAATACGCCGTTCCAATGTTTACAGGTCCACAGCCCTGCAGCACACGATTTAGTTTCCCTGAAATTTATTTTCATGAGCTGGCTATAAAAGAGACAGACTGAACTTAATGGTCGCCTTAGTAAACATTGAAATAACATAAAAGTATTTGAGTAAAAAAGAAACACCTCGAAAAAAATTAAGGATTAAACGAAGCACACAAAAAAGTTAAAGCCGTTTACAACTCCCTGTAACGCCGAATTGGAGCGCAGCTCTTGAGGAGGAGGAGGGAAGGGTACTGAGGGGAGAGTATAGCCCTCCTTTCTCCTCCTCCCCTCACGGGGGTCACGTGACCTCGGGGGTGAATCACGTGACCTGGGGGGTCACGTGACCACCCAGGCCACGTGACCCCCCGAAGTCACGTGACCTCGCGGAGGGGGGTCACGTAACCTCGGGGAGGGGGGGGGGGGGGTCACGTGACTCCCCCTCCCCGAGGTCACCGAAGGAGCCCGAGGTCCTCCCGAGGTCCTCCCGAAGGAACCCGAGGTCCTCCCGAAGAAACCCGAGATCCTCCCGAAGGAACCCGAGGTCCTCTCGACGTCCTCCCGAACTCCGAAGGAACCCGAGGTCCTCCCGAAGGAACCCGAGGTCCTTCCGGAGGACCTCGGGTCCCTTCGGGAAAATTTACCCATAGTAAGGGTTGTAAAAGTTACTTAAAAAATGTACCCAAGATACAGTTACAGTTACTCATACGAAAAGGTACTTAGATACGTACCTAGGTACTAGCTTAAAAATGTACCTAGGCACAGGTACAGTTACTTTAAAGATACTTTCTTTATTTATTTGCCCCAAGTTCGTCAGAATATATTGGAAGTCAAGCTTTTTATACTAAGGAACCACACAAAAACGAGTTCGATAAATATGCTTTATTGGTGTCAATGGGAGAAATAAGGAAAACCGCATTGACATGAGCATTCTAGGACACGTTATCTTTTTTCGGTTTCGGTTTGAGATGAAGGAAGCAGGTCGCTACTTTCCCCAAAACGGAGTTCCGAAGCGATTCGATAATTGGTGTCTCTAGAACGGCATCGCTAATCCACCGTTCGCTCAAACGAACACAGCCATTCGCTAAAGTGTCGTTCGATGAAACATTATGGGCGGGGCTTCGTTCGCTAAAACGTCGTTCGATCAAGTTAGTGCCTCCCAGGTTGTACCCAACTCACCGTTAATCACGGTACATGGTAGTGTGTACTTTCAGATTTATAGTTTCTACCATTTTGACGAAGCGAATAGAAAAGTACCTGTAAAAAGTAACTTCACTCAGTTACAAGTTACTGGAAAATGTACGATACAGATACAGATATCGAGAAATGAAAGTACCTAGGTTTGTACCTCAGGTACAACAAAAGTACCTAGATACTGATTTATAGTTACTTGTACCTAGGTACTTTACAACCCTGCCCATAATGCACCGCGCGGTTACGCCGACGGCGACGCCGACGGCGACGGCGACGCCGCTCAAGCCGGAAACGGGCGCCTAAGAGCTGCGCTCTAAAACAGCGTGGCGTTTGTATTAGAGGTGACAGTTCAGACCAGTTTTCTAGATAACCCGTCATCCGATTATTCGCATTAGCAAATTATTTGAATTCAAAAACCGGATAGCCGGATATTCGAATAACCGGCAACGTTACTCGGCTATTCGGTTATATAGATATCCGGATACTCAAATATATCGGATACATTATACCGCGTACCGGAATCGAGATTGTTCGGCTGAAATAAATGCCTTTCGGTCCGCGGTTTATTCAACGTCGCCTATACGCTTTGAAAATTAAAGTAGATCTTCAGATGTCATACATACATTCATCCATCCAGCCATCGCACCCCTAACGGCTAATTTGAAAATTACTCCCACCGGGACAACACAAATTATTCGATGGCGTTTCCAATGCGACGCCGAACGCCTCGTGAGCGTTCAACAAACACCGACACGGCATTCGCTTGAAATCTATGACCCCGGCAGGCGCGTACCAGAGGCGGTGTTCAGGTGTCAAAACAACCCCCGAAATTTTACTAATATGGCTTCCAAACGGGCGCCATATTAAAATCCCACTCTGGCCAGATCTGCGCCGTCGAAAACAACCCAAAACAGCTATATTCAATTACAGGCTAAGAAACACGGGGCGTGGGGAATCCCGTGGATCTCATTATCGCCGCTCAGCCAATGGGATTGTGGCATTAGCCGATATGAGAGCCGACGAACCAATCAGAGCGCAAGAAACGTGAACGCGTATAACCCGTGCCCTGCGTATGTTCTACGGTGGAAGGCAGCGGGCATCATATTAAACTGCGACGTGGCCAGATTGTTTTGTTGTTTTTTTCTCGTCAACTTCAGTTTGAAAGGCACCGAGAGCGAAGGCAACATCGGTGCGCCCAAATGTAACATGAGAGTGTCTAGATCCCCGCGTGGGGACGTAGCCAAGCTGGAGGAGGAACGGCTCCATCCACGCACGAGGTCACAGTGCCTGCTACCTCCTTATGTTGTTCTGGGTGGGAGTAGTTCTCATCCTAGCCGCTAGGGGCGCGATGGTTGGATGGATGAGTGTATGAACTCTAATGATCCACTTTAATTTTCAAAACGTGAAAGCGAGCTTATGGAAAACCGTCGGCCGAAAGGCATATTTATTTCGGCCGAACTATCTCGATTCCGATGCGCGGTATCATGTATACGAAGTATTCGAGCCCCCGGATATTTCAAGAACTGAATAGCCGAGTAACGTTGCCGGCTTTTCAAATATCCGGCTATCCGGTTTTCGAATTCGAATAATTCGCTAATGCGTATAATCGGATGCCCGGTTTTCTAGAAAACCGGTCTGAACTGCTGCCCCTAATACAAACACAGCGCTGTGTTTGCGAGCTCCTTTTCATCCTCTATTTTTCTCGCGCTGTTTTTTTATGTTTTTTTTTACTCAATTGTTTTCATGTGATCTTAATGTTTACTAAGGCGACCTGTTAAGTTCAGTGCGTCTTTTTTTATAAACAGCTCATGAAAAGAAACCTCACGGAAGCTTAAAAGTGTGCAGCGGGGCTCTGGACCTGTACACATTGAATCGGCGTATTGATCATTGCAAAGTTTGCTGATGCAAACGCCGTTTTTGTTTGTTTTCGTCCCCTGCCACGTGGATCAGGTGTGGGGCATGGGCGACGAAAAAAGAGCGCACCACTTCAATAAAAAGAAAAGTAAAAATAAATAGGCCAGATCAAACAAGATAAAGTGATATTTATGCTTAGAAACGTAAACATATTTCCATGGCTTGGTGAGAGCAAAAATATGTTTTCGCTGATACAGGAATCTCCGCCATTCAAAATGGCGATAGCGGCGTAAAAGTGGCCACCCAGCACGTTTCATGAAAAAAATAATAATAATAATCTCGCGGAAATACGCGAGTGTTGAATGTGAGAAGGGTTTCTTTTTTTTTTTTCTTTTAGCAACGTTTAAACTTTTAATGTATTGATTTTTTTTTTTCGCGGATTGCGAAATTTATGTTTGGCGTGGAAATCGACTGGACCAAGCAGGTCGAAAGTTGCTAAAACTACCTTCTTTTTTTTTCATCCTCATGTAGTGTGAACTTATCCTCCCGCCAATCCAATTTCAACTAAAACTTGCCTCGTGATTTTCCTTTACAGCATAAAGAGAAAGTGTTTTTATTCTCTATTATTCTTTGAGACATTCCACCACAGGCGCAGGGTTGGGAAACGAAAAGGCGATATGCCGGAGCTCCTCCACCCTAAAAAACAGTAGCACACATAAACAATATAGATTTTTCTTTCCCGCTAATTACTCTAAATCTTAAGAAGAGCACGTTACAAATCTTATAGTCTAGACCTAATATAAGTAAAATAAAATAACGAACAACACTTTACATCATTTTTCTCATCTCGGAATTTAGAATATAGTTAACAAGGATCGTTGTCAGGCTAGGTGGAGGATGATGGCTGCTGAAACGTGCATGCGCAAAATGAAGACGAAAGCAAAGAAAGGAACATGGACAAGCGCCGTTTTCCCAATCAGCTCCCATACATACTTCCTATTCTACCAACCGATTTCCGCCGGATTATAAGGTGTGTTTTTTAACGTTTGCAAAGCTTAATAAACGCAACCAGACTTTCGGCGTGTCTGCCTTCGAGCTTAAAATGTGACGTCACAGCTTTCCAAAGCGCGCCACCGGCAGCCATTGGTCGGTTCAACTGCGCAAGCGCGAATCGATCGCCGCTGGGTCTTGTTTTCGCGCTCGGGATCCCTAACGCTCAGTCGCGATCCAGGATATACTCGCGGCGGTTCAAACTTTTTTCAAAGTTCTCAACAAGGCTTCTGCATCTGAAGGAGTCAATCTGTTTTTTTATAATTTTTGTTTATTATACATTACTTTTGATGTCAGCTTTAGCCTTGAGGATGTACCAACCAGGATGGCAGAAGTTAGAGATCTAGATTTGCTTTGACAACTTCAAAATACGTGACTGTTAGACAAGGATGTTTAGTAGCCGTCTGATGCCCGAACTCTAAATAGGAGCGAACATGGATACGAGAATCAGTTTCAACGATCGGATGACCGGGTGGGATTTGTGCTTCTGAACGCGAGTCTTGCTGATGGACAACTGACCATTCAGTTATCTTTCAAAGTAGTTTCTGAAACCCTCCATCGGATTCTTCAGGAGGAAAGATGGATTCCGTGCAGCTCCCCAGCTTACAAAACGGATCTCTGGAAGACCCGTCCCTGAACGAGGAACTGACCTTCAATACGCAGTCTCTCGTCCAAGTCATCGTCTACTCAGTGCTCTTCGTCGCAGCGGCTGCCGGCAACGTCTCCGTGTTCTTCAGCCTGTTGGGCAAGAGACACCGAAAGTCCGGCATCAAGCTGATGATTCTGCACCTGGCCGTGGCCGACCTCATCGTCACCTTCGTCATGATACCCATGGAGATCGGCTGGAGGCTCACGGTCCAGTGGACGGCCGGGAACGCCATGTGCAAGGTGATGCAGGTGCTCCGGGCCTTCGGACCCTATCTGTCTTCGATGGTGCTCGTCTGCATCAGCGTGGATAGGTACTTTGCGGTGCTCCATCCGCTCAAGGTCCACGTTGCCCAGCAGAGGGGCAAGAAGATGTTAGCTGTCGCCTGGTGCACCAGCCTGGCCTGCAGCACGCCGCAGGTGGGGATCATTTCGCTCCCTTTCAGTACCGGCTAAAGAAGGTATCGTACATCTGAATTTTGTTCAAAATATCGACGGAAACTTCGAGCACGAGTTGGTACGGTCACTGACAGGTTGAGAACGCCGGGGCGGAAGTTCGCATCAGCGTCGCTGTCCGCGCGTCCCTCAGTGTCGCACAATGACAGCAACGCTACCACGCGGCGACGCCAGGACAGACGCGTTTGCCACTTTCCGGCGTCGCTCGTTCGAGCTTCAGCGTTTTTGCCGCTTCGGTGCGGGTCTGGGGATCCACTAACGATGGCGTCATGCAGAGGCCTTGCGAGTTCTAGGTTGTATTGCTCCGGCACGCGCTCGTCGCCTTTCTTCGTGCGTTGATTGCGCGTGCACGCTCGAAGCCCACGAGACGCCCAAGCGTTATTGAAGGCCGGAAGCTCGCGCCGGAGGCGAGACCACCGAAAGATTTCCCCGCCGATCTCATCGCGTCAGTGACCGTGGTCATTCGATATTGCGTATCCATTTAATAATAAAGTTTATTTCCATGTTTAATGGCAGAGCAGAGGGTAAAAACCTCAATGGAGGCTTGACTAGCCCTTAGCATCATGCACTGGCTTAGCAGCGAAAAGAAAAAGAATATTGTTACTCTTTAACAATATCAAAACACGTACACTGTTATTTCAGAGCAGAAACCAGAAGAAAAAGAACACGGGACGAATACGCCTTATCTAGGAGACGGCACTGGCATACACAGAGCGTACACAAAACGTTGAAAAGGAGTTGCCGAAGTCGCCAGTACAGAAAAAAGCGAACGCAGGGCCTTGTAGGAGACAGTGTCTATGCAAAGTTCTTTCAATATAAGAAATATTAACAGTTAAGGTATAGTATCATGTAGCATTTGAGTACCATATTCGGTACGACAAGGTATGATCATCCAATAAGCCATGTGTTTAGTCTGCAAAGTTGGAAAGTGATTTATAGTGTTTTCCTATTTCGAGTTTTAAACTCAGGCACAATCTGTATTCGTAGAAGTTATGCATTGGTAGCACTTTAAATATCTCAAACAGACTGTCTGTATGAAAATCATACTCAGGAAATTGGATAATTTTCTTATCATTTTTCTCTGCAACCGAAATATTTTTTGTAAGTTCGTAAACGTTGTTTTACCCCAGACGATGTTGCAGTAATTGAGGTGAGAAAAAACAAAGAATTGTAAATTAGTAGCTTCACACTGACTGGGAGTGTTTTACCGCTACGAAATGTCACTCCTATAACGCCTGACAATTGTATAAGTATGTTTTTCCGAACTTTCTTGTTCGGAAGAAACTACTCCAAGGCTCTTAAAATTACTAACGATTTCAATTGGGGTAGAGCCAAGCACGATACTTTTTTGCTTAAACCTACACACTTGTTTTTTCGCCAAAAAATATTAGCTTTAGCTTTATCAGTATGAATTTTTAAGACACTGTCTCTTGCCAACGTTCCTAGTTTGGTCAGAATACCGTTGGCAATTGTGACAGGATCATCACTATTTTAGACGAAAACAAAATAAGATACTCTCATCAGCATAGGTAAGAAAACTTTGCAGTGCCTATGTTTACAATATCATTTCTGTACATATTAAAAAGATAGAGACCAAGAACACTCCACTGAGAAACACCGTGGCGAATAGACTTGGCGTTAGAAAAATACTGGCCAATAGAAACATAGTGGCTACGATTTTGCAAGTATGGTTTTAGAACCTCTGAAGGTAACCGACGGATACCATAAAGTTCTAGTTTTTCAAGTAAAATGTGACGATTGATAAAATCAAAAGCTTTTTGTGAAATCAACAAATGCTCCTCAAATCAACTTTTTTCCCTACTTTTTCTTTTTAAGATGTATTCTTTTTGTTTGAATAGTGCTAACTCAGTCGACCGGCATTTCCTAAAACCAAACTGTGCGGATGTCAGCAAGTTATGTTTATCAAAAAACTGAATTAAACGAGCCAGTATGATTTTTTAAGCCTTTTCAGAATAACGGGAAGATAAAGAGGAGTCGATAGTTGCTGAGGATATCTTGATCTCCTCTCTTATGCAAATTTATCACTGTCGCTTTCTGAAACTTTTCAGGAAACACGCCTGTTAAAGAGAGATTTAAAAGGTGACATAGTCAAGGTATCATTAAGTCAAGAATATACTTAATTGGTCAAATTTGTAAATAGCCACAGTCACAACTGCTACTGTTTTTCATTTGCATGAAAATAAAAAAAAAACCTCAGAGTTTGTGACAGTTGAAAAAAAAAATTAATGGCTATTTCTATATTCCAAGTAATTGCAAAACACGGCAAGGGCCCGGCCTCCCCCCCCCCCCCCCTTTTCCGCGATCTTCCATTTTGCTGGGGCCTCCTCTCCCCCTTCCTCATGATACAGCATTTTGTCATTGGCGCCATTCCCCCCCCCCCCCCCCCCCCCCGCCCCCCAAATCAAAATCCTGGCTACGTGCCTGCACCCAGCCATTGACACCCTCTCGTGATCAATGATCTCTACAGGCTGCCGAGTTTAACCGCAATTTAAGACAAAGTTTAAGTTCTTTCAGGTAACGTCCGGTCGTCTGGATTGCGCCTGAAAAAAAGTTGGTATGATCAACTGCCTTAGAATTTTGCAGTAATTTTGTTCATTGATTTCGATATAGTTTACAATTTAAGAGCTGATTCGGATCCCTTGTTTAAAAAAAAAATTCTAGTATGTATTTTTTTCTGGAGCGATTCAGGCGTTATCTATGGCATGTCCAAAGCACCTAGTAAATAGCAGTATTCGCGGCGACAAGTTTGGGTATCGCCGCCTGGTGGAATTTTGTAACAACCCAGACTGAGGATACTTCAACTTCCTCTACTTGGGCAAAGACGTGCAATGCCAAGCTTCGAAGCACTATAAGAATTAAAACATGACCGCGTGGGTAGCACCTGCCCTACCCTTTGTGAGGAAAGCAGAAGCGTCCCTAGCGAGCTGCTCAACGCGAATAAGCGAGGAAAAAAACAAAACAGGAACAACTCAGTCGATGATTGGTGCAATCACTTGCGCATCCAAGGTGCACGTCAGAACATTCTTGGGCTCCATCTTCGCCATGACCCGTTTCCACTTGAATGAGTATCGTGGCGAAGCTGCGATTGTTTTACAGCTCAGCTCTTAGGCACCCGTTTCCGGCTTGAGCGGCGTCGCCGTCGCCGTTGGCGTCGGTGTAACCGCGCACGTTGCATTATGAAAAAATTTTGCGGAAAAAATGCCCGCTAAATTTAGCGGAAAATCTTCCCCGCTAAATTAAGCAGAAAATCTTCCCGCTAAATTTAGCCAAAAAACTTCCTTGCTAAATTAAGCAAAACAATAGAGAGTTTTAGTAGATCGTGTTTTCAGGCCACGCTAATCGTAGCGGGAGCTCGCGCTGCCACTTCGATGCATGCTGTGAAGCGCGCGCTCGTAGCGGTAGCGGGCCTTTGAAAACAATCTACTAAAACTTCCTAATTTCCCCGCTACATTTCATTTAGCGAGAAATTTAGCGAAATTTTTCCGCTAAATGGGATGGGTTCAGGAAAGGGTGAGGGGAGGGTACGGAGGGGTTGGAGGGGCATACCCTCCCCCCCCCCGTACCCTCCCCTCCTCCTCCTCAAAAATTGCGCTCTAATTCGGCAATAGAAAATTGTAAACGTCCTTCATTTTCATTTGCATTGCTTTTTCTTATACCACCGTTTTGGAGTCGCAACTTTCCCCATGCTTTCCCCAATCGTTCGTATCGCTAGATGAGCCAGACTCATCTTCTCAAATGTGAAGTCTAAGAGATCAGCCTTCGGCACCGAACGCTATATCGATGGGGTATTTTCAAATCTCGTAACTTCAGCGCATATAGCACGAGGAATAACACTTTTGTATCCAATGGAAGACACTAGCTTTGTTTACTTTTGAAAAAAATTAATTATAGTTCTTGGATGTTTTTTTTTATTACTTTACCTGAAGCTGGTTAGCTGCTGATCGATAAATTATCTCAAACGTCTACGTCAATCTTGGTTAATTGCAACAGGGTATAAGTGAATAGGTCGGCGCATTTAGCATAATGAAATTCTAACATTTAAAGAAAGGTGGTTATCTTATATACTCATTTTATGCTTGGTTAAGGCAACTGACTTTCTCTTACGTGTTTAGAAAAGTATGAGCACACTAGTCCTATTGACAGGCTTTCATAAGTCGTGGCGTATAGCGGATATTTTTGGATATAAAGCTTTAGGCGAAGTTCCTAAGGCGGGGAAGAATTATATAAGGAACACTTACGTGCACCTGAGATAGTGGAACTAAAGTGTTGCGGAATATACTTTGCGTGCGATAAGCACGCACTCGAAGCTTGTTATATCAATTCTAGGGTGAGAGAGCCGTAAACAGCTCAATCCAAGTCAAGTACGTTCTCCAACGCTTACGATTGAGATCAATATTAGCTTAATGTATCATGCGAATACTCTATCTATTATCTCTCTCTAGGTAATTATGCTTAAAACATCTTCTAGTCGTTGTGAACTTGGAGATTAGCTTTAACAGCGAGTTGCGAGCGAAACCTCCATATAAAAAATCTGATTGAGACAGTGTTTGCTTTCCATGCGAACAATCTCGCCAGTGTTGCATAGCACTTGCCGAGCGCATTACGCGTGTCAAACCTTTTGTTTCACTAAAACTGACCCATGTCACAGTGCAGAAACTGCAAACGACGGCACTGGTCATTTATACCCATGCCACAAAAACGCCAATCATATTTATTAACGGTACATCGTTCCTAATTTGAATATTTATACCTTTTCGCTATCCTGTTGGCTTCATTCCTTTATAGTCCATAATGACTACTTATGGTTGACCTCCAGCTCTAGAGCAAGCGATAACTGGACGTGATCTCTTTTGCGAATGACCATTACAACTCCCTGTAACGCCGAATTAGAGCGCAGCTCTTGAGGAGGAGGAGGGGAAGGTACGGAGAGGAGGCTATGCCCCTCCTCCTCTCCTGCTCGCCTCCCATTTAGGGGGAATTTTTCCGCTAAATTTAGCGGGAAAGTTTTTTCCGCTAAATATGACGGGGAAAATTTTCCGCTAAATTTGGCAGGGAAATTTTTCCGCTAAATCTAGCGGAAATTTTTTCAGCTAAATTTAGCGGGGAAATGTTTCCACTAAATTTAGCGGGGAAATTTTTCCGAGCGGGGAAAATTTTCCGCTAAATTTAGCGGAGAAATTTACCTATAATGCACCGCGCGGTTACGCCGATGGTGACGGCGACGGCGACGCCGACGCCACTCAAGCCGGAGACGGACGCCTAAGAGCTGCGCTCTAAAAGACCTATCGATCCTGTGCGACTCCGCAGTACGTGCTCAGTGATACCTGCGACACCCTCTCGCGCCTTAATGTACTCTTGTGTGTCTCGCAGTAAACCTGCGATGATATTATGATGACTTTGTGATGATGCATCATCGTCACAAGGCACCTTAGGTGAATAGGCCGTCGTCAATGTACGCCTCGGAGAGTGACACATTCATTTATTTTATTAATACAGAAGCCCTCCAACGGATTCCTACGCCCTCCAACGCGACTGGGGCCATCTAGCGGGCGTTGCGCAGCTGTTCTCACCATATTGCGGTTTATTAGGCACCGCGTTGAAGTAGCCGGCGTGTCTCTGCGGTAGAGCGCTTGTATCAGAATCAGCTGATTAAATCACCAAAAAAACGCGGCATTTCTTTCTTTTTTTTTTTTTTTTTTACAGCGGAGTTGATAAGTGTTAGTTTCCCCAGGATCGTGTTCGCCAGCAAATAAATGTCGACAAAACCCTCCGGGCAGCTACAGCCATCTATGAGCGATGGCGGCAACAAGACAACCGGCTTGCCGGTTGTGTGGTTGCCGCCATCGCTCATAGATGGCGGCAACCTTTCCAGCTTTTCCACTCTGGCTTGCCGACTTGTGGCTGGCCATTACTTTATTCCCACCATAATACAGCTTCGCTGGTCTTGTTTCTTCACCAGAGTGGAAGGGCTGAAAGTCTTCTCGTGCCTTTAGCGATTAGCTTGTAAGGACGACGACGACATTATCATTTCGAGTGGAGGGAGATCCCATAACGGCTATGGCTGTAAAGCTGTTCCGAACAATTATATTGCGGTGTGCCCTCTTTATTGTTCATTGTTTTAATGTATACACGTACAATGGGTAGGAAAGTGGGTAGCTAGGGCCAGGAAACTTCCCAAAGAGAATGTGCTGGCCAGAGTGAAAAGCTCTTCTGGTTGTACAACGTTGTACAACAAAAGTGAAAACGTTATTCAGGCGTAAAAGCTCGGGACACGCAAAAAATAAACGAAACGCAAAACCCCCTCCAAAGTTTTTTGTACTAAGCGGACCCAAAACACTTACAGTATACGATATACACACGTCCCCCTAAATCGCATTAAAACAAAAACAAAAACTGTATTAACGAGGAGATAAAAGCCGGCAACGCATTACCAAGTATAATTTATCGAGTTTCCGTGTTTCATTATGAAAACGTTAATACACAGTGGCGTGCCACTATGGTATTACTGACTGCTACTTGACTATGATAATGGTGCAAGGCGCTTAAGGGTGCTTCGACTTCAGGCATAGGATAACCTCGGTTAGTTGTGTGTGTTTGTGTGTTTTTTCCTGATCCCTCTCTTTCTGGTTTTCTTCGTTAACTTTTTTTTTCGTCCTATCATACACACAAGCTGGTTCATATCGAGGTAAGCTAATTAGTCATAAGAGGGCTATTCCCTGAGTTAAACCAATTAACTTTGGAAGCGATTTCAAACTATGTGAACTCGGAAATTACAAACTTCTTTCTCGTTTTTATTTCTTCTCAAAACAGCAAACAACAAAAGTTTAGAAAGTAACTCCCCATCCCCCCCCCTCTTTTTTTTTTTTGTTTCTTTGCGTAGGGATGGCGTCTGCGAACTAGTACTACAAGGTGTCAAGAAAACATTTGACAGTGTGTTTTTAATCGCAAAAGTAAACTTCGGCCAGGCCCCGCCATAATGTATAGCGCTAGCGGGGGATCCGGTCAAAATGGTCCCGGACAAAATGGTCCCGGACAGGATGGTCCCGGAGAAAATGGTCCCGGACAAAATAGGCCCAACTGCCATTTCGGACAAAATGGTCCCAGCGTGGCATTATTTATTTGCTGTTTGCATGTTTTTGTATTTTCTACTCTTGATGGATATTAGCAGCGGCTTGTAACTATGTGCACACAGTACGTGCAAGGGCTCCGTCCCTTGAACGACTTTTTGAGGGGTGCGGGTCATATGAATACATTTTCGTATTAGGCCTTCGCTTCAGCAGCGTCGACTTCTTGTCTCTTAAGTGGTCTATGTGATAAATACGCTCATAATTGCGAAATCAATTTTTGATTTCTTTAATATACAATGTTCAGACAGAGTGCTGCTCTTTTTGAAAAATAGAACACGGTGGTAGACAGGATTCATTTCAAAAAACCACGTCGAAAAGCTGTAGTACGTGTATGATAATGATTTTAATTCCGAATATCGTTTTGAAGCTCGATAGCGCTAATTTGAAAACAGGTTCTCGCGATAGAAAGATATTGATTACACACGTGGAATATATCGGTAGAAATCAAAAACCTTTGAGAAATAGAGCTACATGGTATAGATAGAAGGGATTTAAAATTTGTTTCAAATGATTATAGTGAAAATGTTGATATTATCCTTGAACGTGTGTCAAAATAAAAGTACCAAACCATTTTGTCCTATTAAAGGAGCCGTGCAACGATTTGAATGTTGAAAGAATTGGCATCTTCTACTTTTGACATTGTTCATCTTGTCACAAAGGACAGAAAACACACCTCTGTCCTTCGAAATGTTGCGATTCCGCCGCGTAATCGCGAGGCAAAAATTAGAATATTACCCGTCTTGCAGCCGCGAGCGGCGGCCATGAGAAACACGCGGCGTGACGTCAATGGGGGGTCTTGTAGAAAGATAGCAAGTTGTGCGGATACCTGCTCGATAAAAGGTAACTTTTCTATAAATCTTGTCGTTCCAACATGCGTCAAAAGCCTGGTAATCATCGACAAAACTTTTATTATATGGAGTTTTAGTGGCGCCATCTATCCTAGGTCCACAAAACCGCCAGCTCTCTCTGCTACCGCGAACAGCCGCCACAAGCCGGAGGGGGAGGGGGACAGAGCCGGACGGGTATGGCCGGACCCGGATGAGACTTTCCTCCTTTCACCATATTGTTCGCGCTGCGCCCGCCAGCAGGTGGTCACGCGGTCGCGAGCGGATGAGTTCTCGCTGCTCACTGATGGCTCTAGAGAGAGAACATTACCGTAACCCCGCGCCTACCCCATCGACGTCACTGCGCACGTGACCCGGAAGACGATGTACGAGTCGAGAGGTGGCAAAAACCTGGATTTTTTTCATTTTTTTAAATAAAAACTAGGGTATCCAGACAAAATCTGTTTTCTTTAGTTCACTTCAGGAGTGTCAGGCATCAACTTCCACAATTATTTAAGCAAAGCCCTGAAATTGTTGCACAGCTCCTTTAAGAGCGCTCAAAGTAATGATAAATTCACCTTGGGACCATTTTGCCCGGGTTGGCACTCGGGACCTTTTTGTCCGGGACCATTTTGTCCGGGACCATTTTGTCCAGGACCATTTTGACCGGAACCATTCTGACCGGGACCATTTTGTCCTACACCCCTCTAGCGGTTTTAACCAGATGCCAAAGTTTAAGATCTTGCCGTTATCTGATTTGAAAAGTTAAAAAAAAAAAGTTACGAGCGATTTTCGAAAATTTTCAATGGGAAAATGGCGGCCGACCATGTCCACCAAAACATCGGGCAACGGGTCCCATTTTTCCCATTGAACGCTTCAGAATATCGCTCGTAACTTTCGAAAAAATATAACGATTGGCTCAGAAACCTTGCCATCTGGTCCTGACCACAAGCGCTACATTTGGTCGGAAACAGAGTGTTCGCCAATGCGTAGGTAATCTTTCGCGGTGAAAAACAAAATTCACTTTTTTTAGGAGACACGTTGTATTTCTAGCTGAGTATTGGCGCTATCACCACGCTCATTCCATTTAAGAAAATCTCTAGGCAGGGCTCTTATTTTTTTTAAGCGTTAAACTTTACAACTCTTTCTACATATTATCAAATGTGATTCTCTTCTGGTCATACAAAAAAAAACAATGCCTCTACTTCATCGCATAGTGAGGTATTTGCATACATAGTGCTTTCTTAGTTTATAAACTGGTGGATAAATTCGCGACTCGTAATATTCAAATTAAATTGCCCATCACCATTGAAAAACATTTTTTTCTTTAAGATGCGGTTTCCTCGACAACTTCAACTTTTCACTCGCTAGCCGTTTCGCGTTCATAATAGAAATTGGTATTTCGCTTATGTGGGGGAACGATAAAAAAAAGGGGGGGACATATTTTTAGTTTAGCAAGTATAGAACATGCAGGGTGTTTCACCGACGGCTAAAAATAATAAAAAAATAAGCGTTTTTTATGTTTATTTTGCATGATGTTCATTTTTTCTTGCACCTCATTATTTCTATTGTTACGTTTGGATTGTTGAACAATGAAAGATTGTGT
>JABSTQ010007419.1:27500-34177 GCA_013358835.2 Ixodes persulcatus
AATTTAAAAATTTAAAGCGAAACATTTCCCATCCCTATGGGTGCTTTGATGATATCTCTAGAAAATCCAATTCTTTCTTTGACAAAGCTACGGATGATACACTAACACATTGTTTGTCCAACCTGGCTATTTTTTCAGCTTCGATGATCTCTCGTGTCAGCTGATTACCACTTCTGGCTATGACAGTGCAATTACTCAGGTCCGCTGAACACCCGCAATCCCGGCAATGGATACCTAGATTCCCTGATATTACTCTGTTTATGTTATAATGATGCTCTCGTAACCGGTCATTGAGACACCTCCCGGTCTGCCCGATATACTGTTTTCCGCATGAGAGGGGAATGGCATAAACCACCCCTTCAGAGCATGGAACAAAACGGGAGTGGTGCTTTTTGGTACAACCTAAGGTCCTATCGGAGGAAGAATTGACTTTTTTACACTAGAGAGCTTGCATGGGGCAGAAAATACTACGTTAACGTTTACGCGGTTGCCTATCTTTTTAAGACCATGAGAAATATGGTGAATATAAGGCACAACCGGTGGCCTTTGGTTTCTGTCCCTCTTCTTACATTGGATTAAATTGGGATTTTTGATTTTCTGAAGGAGTTTTTCTGCGACAGATATTAATACGTGATTAGGGTACCCCCTTGACAGTAGCCTAGCTATCTGCGCGTCAAAGCTGTTTTTTACAGTATGCGGGCATGACTTTGTGATGGCATTTTTAAGGCATAGGTTGACTACACCCCTCTTAACTAATTTGGAGTGGGCTGATTGATAATGAAGGAGTGGCTTTTTCCCCCTCGGAGCGTATGTCCAACAAGTATGATGAGAAAGAAAACACTGTCTGAGGTCTGAAAACCTTAGGGACTCTTCAACCGGAAGTTCATGGGTTATGTCCAAAGGATCCAACGAGTTCTTAAATATCGAGAGGACAATGGACACAGTACTTGAAATGTCGTTGCCATTAGGGGCCAAGAAAATAAAAAAATCATCTACGTAACGGAACACTTTCACAACTTTTGAAGTGTCCAAACGCCTTTTTAGGATGTTGTCCTGATGTGCTAGGTATAGGTCACTAAGACGAGGCGCAATGCAGGATTCAATGCAAACACCTTTCGTTTGTCAGGTAGATGTGTCCATCCCACGTGGTGAAAGTAGATTTCAAGTAGACTGTAAGCAATTCAAGGAAACCGCTTTGGGACATTCCTGAAGCATTTTGGAAGGCTATAATGCCGAAAGAGTCAATGCAGGTTTCAATGAACATTAAAAGTCTTTCTTGGGGTATAGCATATTACAAGTCCTCGATGTCAATGGAGAAGGACTGTAGGTCATTGTTGTTGTGTTCATTTAAAAACCTAATGACTTCATCTGTGTTGTTTAACAAGAAAGGGTCGTCAACTGTCAGCCAGTTGAGCTTCTCTTGTAAAAATAGGGCAACAGTCTTCTGCCAGGTCACCCGTTCCGACACTATTACTCATAAGGGACAGTCAGTTTAGTGTGTTTTCGCACTGAACATAATTTGTAGACTCAAATTCTTGCTTCGGTCAATGGTGGAGCAAAGCTTCTTGAAGTCGATCTTCTGACATATTTTCTTGGCCTCACTTTTTACTTTAACTAACGAAACGTCAACGTGGCGGGTGATTACAGAGTCGATCGCAGCTAAGGCTCTTTCTTCAAATGTAGCCTTATGCATAATCACGAATCCCCCTTCTTTGTCTGCCGGTAGGATGGACATCGACTTTTCTTTCAAGTAGGTCTCGACTTTTTTAATTGGCATAGTTGAGCCTGGCTCTCTGTATCTAGTGAGTAGGTCAATGCCTTCAGATATACAACGCTCACTTTCTGCTTCTGGCGCCCGCCTGGACACTTGCCTTACCAAAGAGAGGAGTTCCGGTGCCGACTTCGTTGGTTTGACTGCAAATTTTTGTCCAAGGCTGAAAACGTGACGCACATACTCCGGCAGCTGAAAAAATAGCCAGGTTGGACAAACAATCTGATAGTGTATCATCCGTAGCTTTGTCAAAGAAAGAATTGGATTATCTCGAGATATCATCAAAGCACCAATAGGGATGGGAAATATTTCGCTTTAATTTTTTAAATTTAATTTTTAATTTAGTTTTTAATATTATTTCTTTAGTTGTCTTTGCATGATTTATTTAATTATTAGTTATTTTAATGTGTATTGGCTATTTGGTCTCTGGTGTGTAAAAATTTAAATTGTTCTCATTAACGGCAAAGGTGAAGAAGTTGAAGATTTGAGGAAGAAGAAATATAGAACTGAGTTGAAAGTCAGCGCTGCGAGTCTGTTTGCTTCCTGTGTGCATGTGAGTGTGACTGTTCATCCGCGCTGTTCCATCCAATTCTGAGCGATGCTCCGACGTGGACGGCAATTTACTGGGGTGCAGTACAGCGAACGCAATCTGACTCCAAGTGGGTCTCGACATCCGAGTGGTCAGAAGTTGTCATTCCCTCGACGCAACTCATTTATCTCTCGTCCCCCGTTACATACGGCCAATCTTCGCGATCAAATTGGCTCCTCCGCTCTGTGTTGCCGCGCTACGGGACATCGCTTTGACCTCTGTGTGCCTTGATGTCGATACAATGACGTTCGGAACACTTGTACGATTCCCTAGACAAACGAGCCCAAGGGCCCTGCGAAAGTGCTTTGGGACTTCGGCTCTTTGTTTGAAGGAAGTGTTAGCTTTTCACTTTAGGTTGAAGGAGTTAATTCACGTCTCTTGGAAATCTTTAAACAAAACTGATTTAATAACTTCAGGATGAATACAAAATTTGATGAAATGAATACATTGCCGCTCTCGGGGGCCGCCTGGTGCTGGCACACCCGCACACACCAATTTCTCCCGCTCGACTCCCTTTGTCTCCCGTCCTTCCCCTGGTCCCCTCTTCACTTCGAGGAGTCGGGTGTCGCCAGCGCAGTGGGGTCCTCCTCGCCGATGGGGCCTCGCAAGGGGCGCCGACATTCCGACCCCGTCTTGGACCCGTTTCCGCGAACGCGGGGGAACACACACAAAAACACAAACGCGCACAAGACTTTATGACCCAGGGGCCTGTCAGGCCTCGGGGAGGGGTCCCGTTTTCTGGATACCCTCAAGTAACAGGCCAACACTCGCCAGCGGAAAGAGATGAGTTCACGGAATACGCGCATTGGTGAAACACAAAAATACATACACAAACAAAAAGAAGCGGCACGTACGTGCGCGCGCTAACACTCGGGCATCCTGGCAAGATTTAACGCCCTCGTTAAAAGTATATAATGCTGGTAGAAATATTTGGAAAAAAAAAAAACACACAAGGTAGCACACAAAAAATTAACGTATTAACTGAAATTAAATAAAAAAAAAAACTCGAATGTTGTTTAATGCTTTGGCTTATTGCGCCTTCGCGTTGAACGTCTCAGCGTTGACGCTGCGCTTTCTGCCTCTCCGGGGGAATCTGCCTCCTCCAAAGAATCGTCGTCGTCTGCCAAGTGTGATTTGTTGGTCGTAGAAGTCCACACCTTGAGTTGGGAGACGTGCGCTGTGGTAGCAAACCGGGTGGGCTTGTTGTCGTCGAGCTCAGTGACGCGATATGTGTCAGCCGGGAGAACCTGGATGACCACCAAGGGCCCTCTGTACTTAGGCTGGGCCTTTGTTGGTTTGCCTGTTTGCTCAGGAGCTCTTCGCATGAACACCACGTCTCCAACGCTGTAGTGTCGCGCCGGGAAATGCCGTCGGTCGTATGCAGTTTTACTTTTCTTTTGTTCCTGAAGGAGACGTTGTCGTGCTCGTTCTCGCACCCCTTTCGGGTCCTGCCACGACGGTTCATCGGCTTGCGCGAGCTGCTTCAATGCCATGCTGTGGAAGTTGGGCTGGTAGCCGTGGAGCATTTCAAAGGGTGTCTTTCCAGTTGTCTTGCTGACTGAGTTATTTAGGCTGCATTCGGCCTGCTTCAACCTCTCATCCCAGTCGCGTTGATCTGGGTCCCGCATGGACGTCGTGATCACAGGAAGAACCGTTTTGTTCACTCTCTCCACCTGGCCGTTTGCCTGTGGATGCCGCGTTGAGTTCAGCACGTGACGAATGGACCTGGTAGCGCAAAACTCCTCGAACGCCCTTGAGGAGAAACAACTTCCTCTATCAGTGATGATGGTGCCAGGGGAGCCTCTTTCCAGAATGAACTCCTCTAGCGTCCGCAGCACGTGCTTCGTCGACGTGTCTCGTGTCGGAAAGAGCCTCACAAATTTCGTCAGGTTGTCAACGAGCACCAGGGCCCGTTTTCTCGAACGCGAACCGTGGGTTAAAGTTAACTATTGTCCCTAGAAGGGGGAATTTTAGGTCACGTGACTGCGAAAGCAGGGGCGCCGAGGGAGGAGCAGTACCTACAAGCAAAATGGCCGCGACGTCGCTTAATGAGGGCTAGTAGTTCTCCTTGGTTCTGCTGAACATTCTTTTCGATCCGGCTGCTATATTAATGACGCACCATCAACCTATTAGCACGTAAAGCAAAGCGGTAGTTCAGAGGGACTACTAAACCGACGGCAGCATTCCGCGAACGCATCACTCTTCAGCAGTCCGGGATCCAAGACATATGACGGTCGGTACATAAGCCTTGCAAGTGTTTTTATGGTGAGTAAAAATATGTTTTGCGAACAAGTTTTGGTATATATTTATACTAACACGTTTAATTTGTTACACTATGCACGCCTACTCGTGGGCAGCGATTACTTTGCGGAGAAAGGGGGTTATCCTCGATAAAGTCTTCGTTCCGGGTGAACAGCTGGTACATTGCACTGTTTTTTGTTCGCAGTGCGCCGACAGTATGCCGGCAGCATCGAGGTTTCTACATATCTTCGGTGGCCAGCAATTCAACGGTGACGAGAAGCTTAGCTTTACGCTGAAGCAGTGCCGCTGCGTCTGGTTCTGACCGCGACGGTCGGTCGATGCATCCACCAATGAGAAATGTACAAGCGCGGTATACGAATCAACCTTGCCGATGTCATCTGCAGAAGTCGCCGAAACGGGAAATAAACGAATACTTACCACAAAGAAAGCTGACGAGATCATCCTTTCGCTTTTTTTTTTTCGTTTTTAAAAGTGATATTAGGATTATCTTGAGACTTATTGCGATATGTAGCAAAACGCAGGTGTGCAGGTAGAGAAACCAAGGTAGCAGACGATAGTGTCCTGTCCGCAAACGCAGATTGAAAATGGACCAAGCGTCAGCATCGGGGGTTTGCGACCAGAGGCAAAAAAATATGACATTAGACGAGAGGTTGAAATTAATTCGGGAAGTTGGGGCAAGAAGAGAACAAATTATGGGAAAATTCGGTCCTGCAGTTACTGCACACACAAAACAACAGGCGTGGCTCGATATTGCCGATGCAATGAATGAGCAGGGAGCTCAAAGGAACGCTAAACAACTGAAGGAGGCGTGGCAAAACCTCCTTAAAAAATGCAGAAAGGTGTATAGCGCCTTCAAGAAGCATGAAGGACGGACAGGTGAGTCGGAGGAATTTGCATATTTCGAAAAACAAGCTAGTTTTCAGTTGTTTGCTTTAAAGTTGAGGGGGGGGGGGGGGCAGGTACACAAAAAATAAACAACCTTTTCTGCCATGGAATATAACGCCGTGTTAGCATTTAATTTTTTTATGGCATGACTGATGACAGATATGAAAGTGAGTGTTGACGTGTAACTTTCCACTGCATTCCTGCCCCTGTGCTTAAACAGTAATAAAAGCAAATGAGGCAACATCTTCAAACAATTTATTGAAATTTGCTTTAACAGTGTTTTAGAAGTAACCGAGACACACATGAAACAGCAAAAAGTGTGGTAGACCTGAGACGGAGGAGAGCAAAATGTTGAAAGCACACCACCTAAACTGTGCCTTTTCTGTTGTTTTTAACATAAAACAGATCCTGAAACCTAGGGCACAGTTGTTCATCGAACACTTTGCTGAATACCCGACACTACTGCATCCTCAAGGCACACAAAAAGCACTATGTGCAAAGTTGACTGCAGCACAATTGCACGCAGCGAAGTGCATGTTGGAAGGTCAATGTTGCGAGAACGCTCCACTGCAATGTTAAGAAGTTAAATTTCTGCCACACAGTATAAATTACTATGCTTTCAATTGACGTTTCATGATGCCGTTGGATTTCTGTTGTTTATATTTTAGTTTGGTAGTTGGTTATTGATACCCCTCCACTCTGCAATGCCTCTGGGGCCCGGGTGACTACGGAATGAAAATAATGTGCATTCCTTTGGTAGGTGCCGGTCCGAACCCCCATGAACTGACGCCCCTAATTCAGGCAGTTCTCGACGTGATCGGCGTCGACTCGCCGAACCTGTGTGGGCTCGACGTCGTTGAGGGCGACACTGAAGAGTGAGTGGATTACTTTTACATCAGTCTGTATGACAAGTCAACAGCACTGGGTGCCGGGCATGCAGAACAGCTCTGTTCTTAATGGCGGGACCCTAAGAACTGATGTGAGAATAGGGAGATTGTAAAATTTGTCATAGTGCCATACACACAATATCTAATTGGAAATCAGCGCACTTTCATGTATCACTACTGCGTGATGCAGGTTACGGATAGGGAGCCCAGGCTAGCGGACGTACTGCACTGCCTTTGGGTCACTTATGACAAGCATGTAATTATGAATTTCTCTTCATTTACT